>JAHDVE020009393.1:0-27156 GCA_022606495.2 Halesus radiatus
ATAGAGGTATTATTGCATCTTAATGGATTGTTTTAGTGTAGGATAAGTGAATGTCAAGTTATTATATTATTTGATAACATGTATGTATTACATATTTCATCCTTTCAACTCAAACTTTTAGAAAATCTTCCCGTTCCATTACTTAAAATAACCCAGTTGTTTTTACTTTAGCAAATCTATTTTTTGAGAGTTCCGGAGCTTTGGTACGTGTTTGTACGAAGTGCATATTTTATAGCTAAGCATGTAAATTGTTCATTAATTGCGACTCTCTTATCAATACATATATTATCCTGTTTAATATAAATTGTATTCTGTAAATATCTTTATTCATTTAAATAGCTATTACCTTTGTATGTATTTGTAATTTTGGAAGTATGATAGTGGTTATTTAAACATATTATTGCTTAATGAATGAATTTATTGTATTTACACTTTAATTTCAATTCATGCCTATGTGTTATAGTTTCACAGTTTTATTTTATAAATAATTCATATAAATGTATACAAATAGATTATGAACCACTGTCATGTGTCATGTTACTACAATAAATAGTAAATTGACCATAGGTGATAATACTTTGGTACATTCCAAATCTGTCAAATTTTCAGTTAAATAAGAATATCTTATCTTGTAGAATTTTTATATTTGTAATCGCGGTTTACTCTAGGATAATATTTGCAGTGAATGTCTTCAATGCCTCTTGAAGTATTCTGTGTATTACATATTGATTGGGGTGTTCATGAACTGTGCTTGTATTCGTTTTGGCTTTGGAATGTACCTCAGTGAATATACATAGATATTAATATACCTAATATAGAAGTCATGGGTTCATTAGACACTTTCTCCAGATTTGTGTTTGTGAATTTAACTCAATATGTTCTGTTGTGAACGGCAACGGGCATTTCATACGTCATGCCAACCTACTCAATTACACATCTTAATAATGCAAAATGCTTTTGACAACACCATACTGAACTTGTGGTTCTGTTAAAATATGCTTCTGAGAAATTCTTCAAATATTCTCTCAATTTTTGGTGGTTTATAAGTTTTAAATCAGTTTTTGTAGCTATTTAACCTGGTAAGCGTAAGCCTGAGACTCTAAATACACGGAGTTCACGTAAGGAGTGCAATATCTACAGTTAAACATTTTTAAACTAAAAAAATACATATTAGATAAGCCTGATAAAAAGAAATTCAATAATAAAAACTTTATCAATAAATTAAAAGATTGTATTTATTTTATTCTTGGAAACTAAGCTTTTCAAACAAAATAAATGTTGTAAAGATTTTCTTCCGTTGAATTTTTGATATTCTACTAAAGTTTGTCAAAAATTGCAGGATAATGTTGAGAATCAAATATTGTATGAAGTATGTAAATAATTTTATGTTTCTGGTGTAAGATTTACTGTGAAAGATTATCATGAAATCTCAAACTTGTTATGAATTTGTCATTAAATATGTTGCCTTTATATATCAATAAATAATAACGAAAAATCCTTCGATATCTATTTACCTTTCAGAACTAATCTTTCTACATCACAAAATGAAACAATTAATCCATCATCATCAACATTATCTTGGAATTTTGGTGTGTAAAATACCTGGAAGTATGTTCTTTTTATTACCGAATCAAGCTTAACGTTATTACTTGGTGTTTTCTCCGACCCTCGACATTTTCAATGATATATTTGCTGACTGAAAGTTATATTTATATATTGGTAAATTGTTGTTTACAACACCTGACTAAGGTATTGACCATGTCATACCATCAGTGGCGTGCATTGCTCTATCACCAAATAAGATAGGCTTTGTGAAGTTTTTAAAGATTGTGTGAAGATTCTGCGTTGAATATTTAAAAACATTTCCGCTGATTGATGTGGATAACTAAATAAACCGAGCTAATTCCTTATCTATTTATATAAAATAAGATTTTTTTATGATTCGTTTTTTCTTTGGGTGGGCACAGTTTTTCAGCCTTTATGGACTGCATACCATGTGTATGAATCCAACGGTGAAGTGAGATGGCAACCTTCTGTGACTCAAATGAAATGAATAACTGGTTCTTCATCATTATTCCATCAAAATTCAATTTTGTTTCTTTACACTTTTAAAGCGCCCTGTTGAAATAGTGTATTTTCGCTATTAATTTATTGTGGAAAAAAAATTACTATAATGACTACGATACGATTATGATAATTTTTATTTCATTTTTATGTTGACGCAACGATTTCAAATGTGCCACTTGATTTGTCACCAAAATGACATGTTCGTAAATGTTAACATCGTGCTGATCAACGTCGGTGACAGCTGTCTTACCAGCCAGTAGCGTTTTCTACTTCATAATGACATTATAGCCAGTTTAGTAATGTGCTGTATGTGTGTGATCATCAGAATAAAAAAAAAAACTTTTAATCTTCCACACATTTTTAACGGTATCCGTAGTTTGTGAAAATTGTTTATTTGGATGATCATGCCCATTTAATGGGCCGAGGATCGAAACATCTTCAGAACAAGTGTACAGATCAACACTTAGCCAGGAGCGTCAATGTACATTTTGTAGTTAGTTCTTCCTTTGGCTAGCTGCAGAGATAAGTATGTCAAGCTATAACACTGAACTATGTATCCAAACTATCCTTAACTTAAGACGTCCTTAGATGACACCTATTTTCATCCAGATTGCCCGTAATTTGTTTTTTTCTATGGAAAATTCCATAGAAAAAGACAATTCACGTCCAATCTGTATGAAAATAGGTATCGTCTAATTACCGCTTTACCACACAATATGTAATAAGAAAGAGAACTCATCGGAAAAAAAGAAGAAAAAATATTTTGTTTTGATTTAACATTACTTTTACAAGAAAATATCTGTACCTTAGAGCTGAAAGTGTGGAAGTCCGCTTTTTTTTTTCAAAAATGGGTTATTTGCCATGGTCATCATAAATTCATCACCTGTTAGTGATAAACATACGGAAGTCCAATAATAATTTGTTAATAAATTCCGAAAAGTTAAATCACCCCAAGTTCAGTAGGTACCTGATTAGAATATAATTATTTCAAACTTGTTTTCCCACCAATTTTTTTAAATGTGGCTTCACCTTTAAGGTACAAGTATTAGCTTGTAAAAGTAATAAATGACTTGGAACATAAAGATGGCGGTTCCTGGAATCATTGAACTATGAAATTCAAGAGTAAAGGCCGCCCCACACATCTGACTTGCTCACCATTTTTAAGAAAACTTGTGGGAAGGGATCGAACAATGGGCTTTACTTTAGGAAAGGATGGAGGGAAGAGCTTTACGACGCGGTGGCTGAAGCCACTGGAGTTAGTACTGAGCAAACCACTTGTGTAGGTATGTATGTTAATGAAACTTGAAACTTTGAATTTATTATTACCTATTTAGGTATATCTTGCTACATGACAACCCTGATGAATTTTTAAAATTCGTTTTGGCTGTGTTCATTTGTAGATGAAATACTGGGTAGGAATAGAATTACAGGTTATCAAAATAAAGTAGACAAAAAGGTGGCTACTGAGGTAATTTAAATGGCAACACCAAATGGTTGGTTGAAAGGAAAATTAATGACATTTAAAAAAATCAGTAAGGTTAGTGAACATTTTTCACATCAATATCAAACAGTATTAAAAAAATAGTAATTTCTAGGAGATGATTCTACATCATATTTTAACCCTTTGAGGTACAAGATTTTAAACAAAAAAGTGTTGCACAGAATTTCGAAAAGTACGTATGTACCATCTATTGGCCGATATAGTAAGCTATTTGAATGGGCGGGACATAATTTAAAACCGCTGTGTTTCAAGTGGTTTTAATTTTTCGAAGTGGTATAAATTACATCCCACCATGCAGCAAAAGATAAAAAAGGTGGGCTATTTTTGATACCACTATGTTTCAAGGGGTTAAGGAAATTTAATATTTGAACATATTTTTTAACGCTTTGGTTTGGAATTCATTCCGCTGGCGGGAAAGCGGTATTTCGGTGAGTCCCGTTTATGAAGATGTTAAGTTAAAATTTCGCCAAAACTAAAAAAAATACAATAAAAAAGTGATTTTTTTTCATACTAATCCAAAAACAGAATGCACACGTGACATCAGATGTTCCAAATGCAATGGTACCAACATAACAAGGTGTTTTGATGAGATAATTATTTATTCAGTTTTAATACATATAATTATGTATGATAAAAGTTATATATTGAGAATCGGTGTTTGCTGATCTATATGAATATATATTTTTAAAGTCATAATATTTTTCACTGGAGTTCCTTATTGTATAATTCCGAAATTAATGACAATATAAAAGTAGTTTACGAAAAAAATTCTTATATATTTTATTTATTCAAAGGTATGAAACAATTTTTTGGTCCCTCAATATTTCCGTCTTATTGAAAAATAAAGAACATTAGGTACTGGAATTGTTTACAAATAATTTTAATTTAAAAAAAGTCCCAATGTTTAAAAAGCACTGGCGTTTGTGATCCGAACGATACAGTGAGTAAAGTGCCTTCCAGATGGCGGGTGGCCCAGTAGTGTGATTGAAATTTGAAATTTCGCTTTGGAAATCGCGCTTTATTTATCGAAGCAATTTCCAAAGTGAAATTTCAAGACCGCTTCGCTCAGCGGAGACAAGGAGTATTGCCATTATTGCCAAGTCAAAAAATAAAAACTCGATTAATATATTTTTTCCGTCTGCCACACTACTGGGCCACCCGCTCGTCTGGAAGGCAGTAGAGGGGTAGTTCGGTAGTTCGTACGCGTTGGGCCAATGTTGGCTTGAGTTCGCCCGAGATCGCCCCGTTGCAAACTAGTTGGCCCAACTTTCAAAATAGTTGACCGAACTCGGCCTCTAGTCTCCACACATTGGTCGTTCAGTAATCACTAGTGAGTAGTGTCAGTACGAGTTCGGCAGGCGATCCCGACGGACGTGCTGTGCGAAGAATTAAATATCACTGAATTATGTTTAAAATACTCAAATATGCAACTAACCCCCATTATTCATATTTGGCTGATAATAATAATAATTGGATACAGCTTCGTTTTTAATGAAAAATCACCACAATAGCGAAATGCATGTAATCCGATGTATAATCGGGGCATATTTTTTGCGCTGTAGACTCTATATAAATATCGGTAGATCGATATATTTTAGCTAAAATGGTATCACTAGTTTGGAGTTCGTATTTGGAACGTTTGATAAGACTTTAACGATTAATGTTTTAATGATTAAGAATTAGTTACCACGTTAATTAGTTATCAATTTAACGATTATTGATTTATTTGGTGTAACGGTTAATTAGTTAATTAATTAATCACGTCGGGGTCACCAATTTAACGATTAATGATTTAATTACCGATTTAACGTATGTGGTTATTTTAGTTATTACACGCGTCTGACGGTGTGCGCGGTATTGTGTATACTTACCAATGCTTACCAAGCGCTTTCGTTAAAGTTTGTCGCGGAGATATTAATAAAAGAAGGGTCACCATTTGATTGATTTATTTCTCAACGCGTACAAAGTTCAGAAGGTAAAATTAATAACTAGGAGTGATTGTAATATGCGAGTCAACAAGTTACTAGTATATTGTACAACACGTCCGACTCAGCAAGACGCAGGAAAGCGAATGAAGATTTTGTTTTGCAAACAAAAGAGGGCAGGCTGATCGTCTTTTATCTTTTAGTGTTGTCATATTTAAAAAGAATATAATTCAAATGAATTTATGATTGTTCAGTGCTTGCATATTACAAGACGATAATTAATTGGCGGCCCAAACGCGGGGCTTGCTTGCTTTTGGCAAGTAGAAATCTAAGTGTAGATTTCCGACTCACGAAACCCTGAGATTAAAAAATAACGCAAAATGAGGAGCATTAGTATAAATAGTTTTTTTATTTTCTATTTTTCTTTCGCTTACAGTCCACAGTCTCGCTAGAACCTAGCTAGATGCTGACGGGAAATAGATTTTCACAAGACGTGAAAATTTGTCCTGTATATCGTGTCTGTAAATAATAATTGTCTTGCTTATATAATTTGGGTTTAATGCTTCCCCCCTCAAAGAGTATTTAGCGCCCTTAAAAATTAATTGTAGTTAGGTTGTTAGGTACAGATATATTTTTTCACTTTACTTATTAAGGGCATCGGCCAGCGCGCGGACAACCCGAAGCTCGCGATCATAATCGGCCTTCTGTTTTTGCCACAACAGGAATCTATCAGGTGATGCAATCTCCACCTCACATTTCCTCATTCTGAAATTCTGCAGACGACCATAACGATAATGTTCAACCGCCGCCCCCCGAATCTCGCGACCGTAATCGGCCTTCTGTTTTTGTCACAACAGGAATCAATCAGGTGATGCAATCTCCACCTCAAATTACCTCGTTGTGCAATTCTGCAGGCGACCATTACGATAATGTTCAACCGCCGTCCCCCCCGAATCTCGCAGCCGTAATCGACATTCTGTTTTTGCCACAATAGGAATCAATCAGGTGAAGCAATCTTCACCTAACATTACCTCATTGTACAATTCTGCAGATGTTCACTACCCGCCGGGATTACCTAACAGTCGATTACATAACTTCGACCATCCTCCACGACAATGTAATTTTCCAGAACAATTAGTGTTAAGTAATATTAGTTAGTTATTTTGTCGTCGTGTTAGCTTAAGTTATAGACGTGTAAAAAGTAGATAGTGGTGCGGGTCTAGTTTTATGTATTTAAATATATTTTTCATAATGATAGTTATTAGTTAATAGAATTTTTCGTGAATTCAGGCCAAAAAACGAGTGGGCGATTGATATATCCTTTGATATTACCCATAAGTAATGACCGAATTCACAAACATACTTATTTTCTAAACATATATTGTCTGGCGGGCCGCTCAAGTTCTTTTAGGTTTATTGCTGCCCTCGGGTTAGTTCCTTTCGTAAAATTATGCCGACATTTTAATATACTAGCTAAGGGTACTTTACGATGACTCTAAGCTTTACGATGATTTCCGGTCCGAACAAAATGCACGCGGCTATCCTTTGTGCAATTTGTTCAAGGCCTGTCTAGTCTGAGAAAATTATAAAGAGTTGAGTTTGCACATGTTTAGAAAATAAGTATGTCTGTGAATTCGGTCATTAATTATGGGTAATATCAAACGATATATCACGTTGGCCGATCGTGTAGTTGCCCGATTTATAGTCATTATACTATCGTGTAGTCGGGGCATTATAGTTGTTTCATGTGAAACTTCTGTATTGTCTCTAGCTACCAGCTAGTGTCTGTAATTTATTCTTTATGGTTTATCTATGGAATGTCTAATACGGCTTGCCGCTATATTTTGTGATATATTTCGGGTTGTCATTTCGATTGTTCGAGGTAAAATACTGTTATAATTTGATTGTTTATTTTTTCTCGCACATCTTTTTCCTTAATATGTTTTATGTAGTACGACTAAAAATGTCTTCTTACGTTTATTATGCGTCAAAAACGCCGGTCCCGGCGCGAATGGCGAAGGCTATTACTACTATTAAATTTATTGTTCATATTTTGTCTTTCAGATCTCATGGACCAATCTTCAATAAGTATGGCTCCTAAAATGTCTCCAGTGAAGCCACCTATCAATAAACAAGTTTTGTAAGTGTCGTTTTATAACGTTGACTGACAACTCATTTTCACTACCGTAATTATTTGTGCAATCGCAATAACTTTGCCTCCTGTTTCTTTTTGCAGAAATTTTTCCAACAATGATGCCAACAATAGCTTAGAAGTTATTTCTAAAAACGTGACTGTAAACTCTAGTGGAGGAAAGCACAACCATGGTAGTTCTAAAGTAAAGCTGGAGAATATTGTTGACTATAATTGGGAACACCGCCTATACTGTGGTCAGTTATTAGCTGTACACATGGATGGGAACTTTCTAGCCTATGGTATCAAAGGTAAATAGTTAACTAATAGTAATTATTGTTCCCACGTGAGTGCGAGGAAACTTCACATAAATTTTCATGTATCTTGAACGTAACCAGTTTTTGATATGAAACAAATTCCATCTTGATTATTTAAATTATAATTTGCTCCACTGTATTTAACCTGTTTTCAGGTGAAAGTTACTGATTAAAAAAAAAAAAATTGCAGGCCACAATCCCAAAAACAAATCCTTGCATTATCATCATTGTTTATGCGACCCTATAAATAACCATAGACTTTAATGCAGTTGTACCATGTTAGTAATGTTAACAGCTCATTTATATTACATTTAAATGTAAAAATTGTTGTCAATAGAATTATGATTTAAAATATTTGTTATGGGATGTTGAATTGTGTAGAAACATTTTGAATGGTAATGATAAGTCTGTTTGTTCCAGTGCCTTCCCCCAACAGCACGGGCACTTGGAACGGCATGGTGCGCGTGCGACACCGCGCCTCGGAGAAGAGAGCCCTGCTAAAGGGCATGCAGGGGCAGGTGCAGGATCTCAACTTCGCCTTTATCACGGCTCAGGTCATCCTCGCCTGCATTGACGAGGGAGGCAATATATTCATACACAATATTGAACTACTACCAGAGGGCATAGTGTAAGTAATATTATTAAAATGATGCTTGCTTGTTATTTTCTCTTTGTGGTAAATGTAATTATTAGATTTTTTCTTAATGACCCCTACAAATAATGACTTTTTGACGAATCACGTAAAATATCTGACACTCCTAGTATATTACGTAGATCTTTTTCCAGCTTATACAGCAATTATGATTCAAATGTACTGTTATTACAAAACTGGTAAATATTATTATATTCCGAGTGTTTCTTTCGAGTAACTGCCAAGTCACTCCCTTTCGTAGTATGTAACTTAAATCAGATTAAAAAATCCATGCCGTTTATTAGGCAATGATTTTTTATTTGACAATGCTGCGTTTTTCCACGCTTATCTCATCTGCAGTCATGTCATATGGAAATATCAACACTTTATTTACATTGGACCAATCCACAACACTTTCAATATAAAATAAATAAAATACAAGGTGCAAATAAAAAAATATTAATATCCATTTCCTTTTCTTTCCATTGCATAAAACTACATTACCACTATTTAAGATAAAGGTAAACAAATCTCACGGTACATAATAAAATCCTCACCAGACATTGGATACTAGCTATATAGGATAACTTGTCTATATTGACTGTAGAATAGGCATTGGTTTTCCAGTCTGCGGGCTGCTAGGTATTCAGGGCTTCGTCCAGTTTGTCCAGAAGAGGCATTGTTCCAAGGAATTACAGGGTCAAATGGCGGTTGTAGAGGTCCAGATAGAAAGAAGAGTCAAGCAGAGCGGAGGGGTCGAGGTGTCGCGAGTTGGAGTGGTGTTACAAAGTGCTTATCGATTGTTTGCGTAACACTTATACCCCGTCTAGGACCGTGTGCAGTTTTTGGGGTCGAGTACTCAGGCTGCCCCAAATGTATTTAGGTAGTCTCTTATGTTCTCATGTGAATTTTTTCAGTTTTTTAATTTATATAAGCAACAGAACTCTCGACCGTCTCCTCTCACGTAAACCACTTCTTCCTACAATTTTTATTAGATTTATAATTAAACGTACAACTTTATTTTTGAGGATCCCAATCCTGACAGTGTGCGGAAGAATTCTTATAACTATTTAATTCTAACATTTGTATATCTAATTTTCACACAGTAATGTTGACGAGAGTCCCACTGTTTAATATGCATATTATTATTTGTGATGAATACAGCGGGGCTCTCCTAAACCTAACATTTGTATATCTACTTTTTACACAGTAATGTTGACGAGAGTCCCACCGTTTAATATTCATATTATTATTTGTAATGAATACAGCGGGGCTCTCGTAAACCTAATTTTAATTTATTAGCTGTGAACATTTTCTCCGGGCATTTTGTGCGTCTCCTTGTGCAGTTGATGGGTTTGGCTAATACTGCTTTGTTTTGTCGCTCGGACGGTAGAGAAGGGATACCACGTAAATATTACGTCCAGTAGCCCACCCCCGTTAGTCTAGCGGGAGAGGTGGAGTATATGATATGTAAATATTGCGTAAAGTAGTGTCGTCTTTGTCATATGAGGAGATGCATCATTACCTTCGATACACTAGCCATTGACCAACAAATATCTAGACAGGGCATGTGGATCTTAAAAATGACACCCGAACCAAAATGAATTGTTTCGTGAAACATTTATCAAAAAT
Source organism: Halesus radiatus (assembly GCA_022606495.2). Taxonomy (NCBI): domain Eukaryota; kingdom Metazoa; phylum Arthropoda; class Insecta; order Trichoptera; family Limnephilidae; genus Halesus; species Halesus radiatus. The sequence goes on from JAHDVE020009393.1 coordinate 10,205, forward strand.
AAAGTGCATTATCTCGTAGTCGAAAGATCACAAGAAGCATTGCTGTTATCCTTTGTTGGTCTACTTCAAGCAAATTTATCTCCCAGCAAGTTTGCATCAACAGAGTGGCTAAATTTATCGAGATCATTTTATAAACGCAAATTTGAGACAGTTAGAAGTATTTTAGATAGGGACAATCGCGGACTTTATTATTGACAATTTAATCAGCTACATGAATACTTAAAAAAATATATATGTCACAGATCGTTTCGAGGGAGCGTTTGCAAAAAACCAACAAATGATAAAGTGTTCAATTTCTTCAAGCCTATACTGTATGGATATGTGTGTGTTTGTTATGTATGGCGCATTATTATTAATATTACAACAGTAGTTTTATCACAAAGTTCATACTCACCAATAGTTTTGCATACGGGGCGCGACGAAGTTTTACATAAGGTTGAGATCTTAAATTCCAACTTTAAACTTGTGATGCGTGGTGATGCTTGCCTTTCTTGGTTTCCTATTAGCGGACCAAATTAACATCAACATGACCAAATTACATCATGCGATTTGGGGTGAACTTTGTGCTCTGTGTTATTTTGGAGTGAAGCGTGCTAGTCTTTCTAAGCGAGGCAATGGAATTCAATAGGGAGTTGTGTTATGAAGTTACTAATGGGTGGGTCAAAATTATTGTGCTTATTTGTATAACACGCCAAATCTAGTAGTTGATATATTGATGGTTATATAGCCTGTTGAAAAATATTTCAAAGTCAACAGTGATGCTGTGATTGTTCGTAGAGCTAAATTAAAAACATGTAAATTGATAAATGGTGTTTTTAAATACCCCAGGTGTACTCTGATGCTGCACGTAATTGGCTCCACGACACCAGTGGGATTTGACCACCGTATAGTCTGGTGTCCGTACATTCCCGACACTGAAGATAGTGACTCCGCTGAAGAAGACGCTTCCAAACTGCTGGTGACCACGCACGGCAATAAAGGTATCATACTGTAATATGCAAGCAACTTATTAGCCATAAAATTTATTTTTACATATGGTATCCCTTCAATCAAATGACAACCGACCGACTTTCTGTTATCCACAGAACACGAGATTTATTCGCTTTTCTGCTTCTTGCTGAATCGGTCGTGTAGTAGAACATACTAGTAACTTGTTGATTTGCATTTGCATCACTTCTAGTTTATAAATTTACCTTCTGAATTTTGTACGCGTTGAGAAATAAAATACATTAAAATACAAATTACCCATTTTCTCTTATTGATGTAGTCTTCCCCAGGCGGCCAGACTCACCACCTTCTCCTTATATTTCTATTTTATGCCTTTAACCGCCCTACGTCTATGAACGTACTTTATTGTTCTATTCTGCGCTATCCCATATCACGTACTCCGCGCTTGTGAAAAAAATTATATCTCAGAGCTACAAACTGTAATGACCACGGGTCACATCAAGTCTAAACAAGTAGTTCTTCAAGGACAGGCGAAGCGTCCGGTCGTTTGTTTGACGTTAAGTAATTTTCATACATTCTCGACGTATCCCGTACGTTCAGGTAAAAAAAACGTTTTTTTTTTTACCTACTTTTGGAATAATAACCCAAAGGTAGGGCGGTTAAACCTTTAGATCTTCTTACAATAATAACTCCCAGCCATATCGCTAAGGTTTAAGTACATTAATTTGTTATGTTTATAAAATGATAATATCATCCATTTAGCATCGCATCACTAAAAAAGTAGGGGCTGAATTGACAAATGCGTCTGTTTCCCACCCAGGTGACGTTGGTTCAATTCCTCTCCTAGCTGAGTCCTCCATCATTTCACAAGCAACATGTTCCGCTTATAATGATGGTAGTAAGAGATTTAAAAAAAAATATTGTTTGGTTATTCGTAATCCAGGAATGTTTCTTTAAAAAAAATGTATAACTTGCGTAATGTTGTTATCCCAGCCTGCGTTTGGAATGTGAAGCACATAATAGCGACATTCGGAACGGGTGCCCACCTGTTTGATGACCTGTCGGAGGCTTGTGTGGTCATCGAGGAGCACACTCGGCCCATCATCGAGGCTGCCTTCTCTCCAGACGGAAGCGCCCTGGCCACAGCTTCGCTCGACGGCTTGGTGTTGTTCTTTCAGGTAGCCAACTACAATTTCTTCATACTATTTCAGTGGACATTTTTATGTCTCCCTGTTGCTGCCCCGGCACTTCTACAAATATTGTGACCCTCAGGTTTTTATCTTAATATATCGTAACTGTTCTAACAAAAACAGTACGTATGGAATTTTCGGAAGATTGTTCGGAAAGCATCTTTCAAAAAAAATTTGTATTCACCAATACTATCGACAGTTGAAATTTTGATCTACGTTTTGTTGTCTTAAACTTTACAATAATTATAATACATATATATATATTATCAGATCATTTTTTTTATCAGTTTTTCTATGAATTCTCCTTTTTTTTAAATGAACATTATGAAAACTGTACGATGAATCCGGTATAGACAGTCGAATCTAAGTTTGTTTTCACTCTCTTGTAAACCTCGCAAAATGCGGATTCAACACCTTACATTGAGAATGCCAAAATGTCATCTATTTCTTTGTAAAAAACATGTTTATGTAAATCATTTTAGAATACTCAACAGAAAATCAATAGAAGCATGATCTATCCCGTTTTGACAGAAAACTGATGTCGCCAATTTAAATTAAGAACTTTCGACTCCTAGGCCCCAGACAGGCTAAGAGAAGTAGTTTATTTGGTCAAGAAAGAATTTCAATATTTGAAAATGTTTGATAATTTTCGCCGAAGTGAGATAAAATTGACCTTACTTTAGGATCACAGCTATATAACACACTTTATCGGTTTAACTCTTCATAGAACATTCAAAGTCAATTTCGTATACTTATGGATTTGGTAATCTTTTATAATTGTATAGCATTCTTAATACACATTTTATTTTTTAAGAACATTTTGATAGAACTTAATTACAATAAGAAACAGCTATTTCAGTTGGGGGAGATACCAAATAGTGCATTTAAAATTATTATTAACTATTTGGTAAAAATTTATATGCATAAAAATTGAATGAATCACAACGTGCCACGTTAAAAGTTATTTGTTGTGACATTTGCCGGTAGGTACTGCCAACCTAAAAATAAAATAAACTTTTAGTTGGGGAGACACCAAATAAGGTTTTTATTTTTTCTTTAAAACCCAAACCATGAACCTATGAAATATGTTCTTCCGTTCAACTAAGGGTATTAGTTTAGGTTATTTAAAAATAGGAAAAATGATTATATTATGACATCATAGGGTTGACAGTACCTATAGGCAAACATCATTTGACGGCCTCCATGGTCGAGGGGTAAGTCTCTTGACTACGAATTTGACGGTCGCGGGTTCAAATCCCGGCGTGCGCAAGTAAATTTTATTTAATTAATTTGTGCTCACAATTAATTAATTTTAAAATAATATATAGTATATTTGTGCACGTTCCAGAGTGGAAGATACTCCCAGTATCGCCCTGGTGAAAGACCACTATTCAGAATTGAAACGTTGCTTGAAATGGCTTTTAGCCGTGTTTGGTGACCAGATCTGAATAGCCAGGTATTTTCCCACCTCCCTCTTCCCTTTCTCCTTCCCCTCCCCAATACCTTCAGCCTCACAACATTCCCCAATTGGGAATGCCATAGTCTCACTGGATCCAGACGGTTGGGAGCAGTTGGGACTCTTGTGCGGTTTTCATATAAAAAAAAATCACATGAAGTAACTTCGAACATGGCGTCATGTGGTTCTTGTAATTTTTACATGTATATTAATTTTTTATGAAATCTTAATTTAAGTGGATTACTTGGTGTCCCCCCCAACTGAATTATTTGCTTCTTATTGCAATTAAATTCAACAATTTTTTTTTTATTAAATAAAATGCGTATTAAGAATGCTATACAACTGTAAAACTTTACCATGGTTTTATTTAGAAGTTTCGAAGAACAGTCGATAATCACTTAAACATGTTCTAAATCCTTCAACCCTGCTGACTGCTAGTATGTAATAATATATTTTTTATTATATGTTATAATTATTTGCTCGAAGGTTAATAGTATAGACACGACTACAGGTCCCGGTATGAAACTATGAATTATTTATATTGTACACGACTTTGTATTGGAATTAATATTAATATTTAATTTGTGGTATTTTCTAGAAAAACTTTTTGCAGGTGTACGAGCACACTGATGTGGTCCGCTGCCTGTTCCGGTGGACCCCTCACGAGGGCAAGCCCATCTCCTGCCTGTTCTTCTTGGACAGTGTTCTGGGCTACAGTACAGAGTAAGTCATATATACATACATATGTACAAACTAACCAGTTGCGGCTCGTGACTTTTGATTTAGAGCAATACAATGTTATTGATGTTGTATTTTTCAATCTTAGCACTCTAGCTCACTCAAAAGTCACAAGCCGCTACTGATACTTACATTGTTACAAACACAACTTTGTTACCTGTGAAAAATCACACAATGTTAACTTGACTTGCCACTTTTAAAAATGGTCTGCAAAAGTAATGCTATTCTATCCGCTTGGGCAACAAAGTGGCGACAACGCCTCCAAACATCAAAACCAGTAGAGCCCCATAGTGGCATTTATGCCACTAACTGTGACATACTCATAATCTCCTTTTGTTTTAAGGTTAGATATATGATTTAAGCAGAATAGATAGTGGGAAAACCATGCTTTCTCTTTGCATTTAAAAGTTAACCACAAACTCTTGCGAATTATTCTAATATATACCCAAAAGCGGTCGATCGCAATCTCCTGTTTTTACGTGTGAGTGCACCGAGCTGTCTGACAACTATTGAATTTTGTGCTTCAATTTACTCAAAACGTCTAGTTAACTATGTTATTATTAAAAAACAATATATTAACTACTAATTTGTAATTTTATTCGGCAAAATGCAATAGAAGTTTTCTTCAAAAAAATCAGAAATTATTTAATTTTTTTTGTTAAATTGTCCCACAAATGCAGTCTTTTGATTAAATAAAACTATAATTAATGTATTTTTTACCAACTCTTACTTTAATTGAGTTTTATAATACTAGCAATTACTGCTTTCAAAAAGTGTTCCAGCTGACATGAAAAAATGCCCAGATTGTTTAAGTGCGGTTGAAGTTGTGGATTTCTTATTAATTATTTTTATATGAAACATAAACAAACACCTTTTTAATAAATACGTTTGTATAATTACATATATTTTTTAGTTTCATATAAAGTGATATTAAGATTTATATGAAAAAAATTACCGGTAAGCAAAAGTTTGTATAAATATATTTTTTTTATCAAACTTTAAATACTTTTAATCGCATTTGTCCATTTGTAATATTAAAATATAAAAGAGTCTTTCATCTGCTTTCAAAAACAGTATTTCATTTTGGAATACGTTTAAAAAGAGCGAATTTACTTGAAAATTGAATGACATGCGAAGATATTTCACGATGAAATCATCAATCTGACGTTCATTTATAACTGATATGTAAACAAATTTTGATTTTGATGAAAATCAATGCATTTTTGCATGCGGTGTACCATCTTTTAAAATATGTACGGTTGACATTATTTTCTTTTAGGTTGTCTTTTCTTTTAGGCTTGATTAGTGCATTTCTGCATCCCATTTTGGATTACCCCGGATAATGATAAGAGGAACTATTAAGAGTTATGTCGAATCAAGTATCTGTACTAACCAAACTGAAATGCATTTGTGACTAACCTCTGTCTACGCGAAAACTCTCTTTTACAAAATTAGCTTCGTTTGATAAAAAAAATTATAGTCCCTGACGTGCACCCTGGAGTCCAAACCATAAGTTATAACCCCATATACCAGGGTGGGAAAGTGGCGGGTTACCTCAATTGTATATCTTAGTTATTACATTAATCCAACTACCAAAAACCAATGTGAATATTATTTTCACATTTTATTATGGCCCCCAATAAAAAAATTATAGTCCCTGACATGCACCATGGAGTCCAAACCATAAGTTATAACCCCATATACCAGGGTGGGAAAGTGGCGGGTAACCTCAATTGTATATCTTAGTTATTACATTAATCCAACTACCAAAAACCAATGTGAATATTATTTTCACATTTTATTATGGCCCCCAATAAAAAAATTATAGTCCCTACGTGCACCCTGAGTCCAAACCATAAGTTATAACCCCATATACCAGGGTGGGAAAGTGGCGGGTAACCTCAATTGTATATCTTAGTTATTACATTAATCCAACTACCAAAAACCAATGTGAATATTATTTTCACATTTTATTATGACCCCCAATAAAAAAATAATTTTGTTTAATCATTACCCCTGAATGCAGCCCTGACCATTTTTTGCGGTAAAATCAGCAACAAGCGCGGGGAGTCGTGACGTATCGACTGTTTATTGGTTTGTAGGTTGTCGTAGGTCAGTTTCGATAAATAATTACAAGATCCAACTGGTTAGTAAGTTAACACTCTAAAAAAATGTTTTGAGACAAACCGAACTGGCGTGCTGACGTCGGTGCCTTTCACGATGGAATTTGATGACGAGTGGTGTTATGAAATTAACCCTAGAAAGACATATATTTTCGGAAATTTGTATGAAATGCTATATCTTGATATTCTACATCAATGGTTTCACTGTTATTATGTATGTTAAAGGCTTCAATAGAAAGAAGAAAAAAAATCTGTATTTAAAAAAAAAAACTTTTTTATAAAGATTTTGTTGATTCCTATTTTCAGTCAGTTTTGGAAATACTGCGTGACAGGCTGCGACAACAATATGACGCTGAAGATCTGGACTTGCAAGTCCTGGCTTTGCCTGCAGACCATCACCTTTGCGCCCAGTCCCGACATCCCCAACATGGCACTGAAGGCTGGCCTGGACAAGAGCGCGGAGTATTTGCTGTTGTCCGATATCCATCGGAGGATCCTCTTCGTTCTAAACCTGGACACAGACCCCGATGACAGTGGAGCTAGCTGCAAGAATATATCGGAATTCTTCTTACCTTATCCTATTTTGAGCTTTGCAGTTGTTGATGCCGGTAATTATTATCTTCTTTCTATTACTATTCTTACTTATTTGCTCGACCAAAAAGTGTTGTCTGAATTGAAGGGAGGTGCGGGTGGCGAGTGTGGTATGGCAAGCCACTAATGAGCACTATCGAATTACTAACAAACAAAAGACCTTTCCCTAGTGTTGTCTGGATTGAAGGGAGGTGCGGGTGGCGAGTGTGGTATGGCAAGCCACTAACGAGCACTATCAAATTACTAATAAACAAAAGACCTTTCCCTAGTGTTGTCTGGATTGAAGGGAGGTGCGGGTGGCGAGTGTGGTATGGCAAGCCACTAACGAGCACTATCAAATTACTAATAAACAAAAGACCTTTCCCTAGTGTTGTCTGGATTGAAGGGAGGTGCGGGTGGCGAGTGTGGTATGGCAAGCCACTAACGAGCGCTATCGAATTACTAATAAACGACACCCCTTCTGCACATGGCAAGAGACCTTTGTCTGCGCACCTTTTGCTTGCGGTTAGACCGCTATATCAATTTTGCAGTAAAAAATAAAGGATTCTTTTTGGCTTGTTTGTTCATATCTAACTAACTAACTAACCATCACGCCTTTTCTCCGCAGGGGTAGGCAGAGAGGACGGACCGCCAAACAACTCGATCTTGGCATACACTTCTTGCTTCATTCACATTCATCACAATTACATAATTATGCTAACTAACTAACTAACTAACCATCACGCCGTTTCTCCGCAGGGGTAGGCAGAGAGGACGGACCGCCAAACAACTCGATCTTGGCATACACTTCTTGCTTCATTCACATTCATACAACGCCTCATACATTCTCTTCTGTTATTCCGACTTCTGACGTGACCCGACTTGAGTATTTGATTCACTTGATCGTGCCATGTATTCCTCGGGCATCCCCGGCTTCTTCTTCCATTTACATTCGCGTCATATATTCTCCTTACACTCCTCTCTTCGTTCATTCGCTCTATATGCCCAAACCATCTAAGCGTCCCTTTCTTAATCTTGCTCACTACGCTTACATCAGCCTTGCATTCTTTACGAATCTCAACATTTTTCACTCGATCATACATGGTTTTACCACACATTCGTCTCAGAGATCTCATTTCTACAGCATTCAGTCTACTTTCATCCTTCCTCTGCCAGTTCCATGCCTCACTGCCATACATCAGGGTTGGTATCAGCACTCCATTGTGGACTGCTAGCTTCGCTTCTTTGGACAACTTTTTGTTTGCGCCAACCGCGTTCAGTCCTCCGTTAATGGAGTTTCCTGCATTCACCCTTCTTTCAATATCCCTATCAGTCTTTCCATCTCGTAAACATACTTCCCAAATACACAAACTCATCGACCTGCTCCAAGTATTCATCATTCACAACTATATTGCACACTGTGTTCGTACTCTCTCTTTCAAACACCATGACTTTAGACTTACTTACATTCATCATTAGCTCATTCTTCATACATACTTCGTTCATCCTAGATACGAGGGACTGTAGATCTTCTATACTATTAGCAATCAGCACCGCATCATCAGCATACAACAGGCAACAAACTTGCAGACTACTCATTTTTGCGCCCATGCCCACCTCTTTCAATTCTTCCATGTATAGATTGAATAACCACGGTGACATTACGCAGCCTTGCTTAACACCTTTTGTGATGTCAAACCACCCCGTAAAATCACCGTTTGCCCTAACACATGCAACGCTTCCCTCGTACAGAGATGCGATTGCCTGTATAAGATTTGTATTCACTCCATACTTGGACAACACCTTCCATAACTTCCATAACATACAAAAGCACAGAAAAGTTTCTGGTTTTTTGCCAGAAACTTCTCTGTGAGCATACGCAGCGAGAAAATCTGATCCATGCATCCCCTTCCGCTCATAAATGCACCTTGCACATCCCATATTTTATCCTTTGTTTTCATTTGTACCCTTTCAATCAATATCCTACCATACAGCTTTCCAACTGAACTTAGCAGGCTAATAGCCCTGTATTTCCACATTCCATGCGTGACCCTTTACCTTTGTATAGAGGCATGATCACAGCCCTTCTCCAATCTAATGGGGTGTAACCCTCCTCTAAACACTGGTTAAAAAGTTTGCATAACCATGTGAGAATTATACGGCTATCTCCTTTAAAGTATTCAGCAGCAATATTATCAAAACCAACAGCCTTACCATTCTTCATACATTTAATTGATCTCTTAATTTCATCCATGCTAATTTTGGGAACATTCACGCCATCGTCATTCATACCTGACTCGCCACTGGAATCACTATCACTCGGGTTGCTTTCGAAGACCTCTTCAAAGTATTTCATCCATCTCTCTTTTATATCTTTCTCATTCGTCAGCATTTTTCCATCTTTCGATTTTATCACTTTCACACATCCGCTTTCTGGACCATTCCGGGACCTTTTGACATAATTATACATAATTATGCAAATTCAGAAAATGGAGCACGTGCATTGAATAGTTCAACATAACCTGTTCAAATGACGACTGTTACCAGATTCGAAGATTTTACATGATAATAATATTAAAATGCTTATAGATAAAAATAAAAAATCCACATTTATATTCTGTTATTTATTGCTACACAAATTACATTATGTATGTACGAGTATATACATTTTTCTTGCAAAAATCAATCTAAAAATTAAAGTTATAATTTTAATCGTAGATGTGTTGTAAACTTGCTTTGTTTTGTCTTGGTTTTAGGTCTGAAGGCATTCAAGTGCCCATCAAGTTGTGAAGATCCATACCATCAGGCTATTGGAGTAGGGTCGGAGAATGCATCTCCCATTGATAATGATCTGCCTTTGGAGGTAAGCACCCAAAAATTGAAAATCTCATTAATTAAAAAATTGTACTATATGTAAAATCACGAAGACTAACGTTTTGGTTACTCCGTGAGGGATGACAAATTACCCAACTGATATTATCTGAGGGAAAATACATGGAAAATACGGTGGGGGCAGACGCCACACCTCATGACTTTCAAACCTAAATATGTGTTCCATTTTTGCTGACTTTCAGGCTGTAGTCTCCAGAGTTAGGTTTACTCTGATGATAGTCAACTTCCGATAGTGAGCACCAGGAGAATGAAGTGATCTGCAACAGTCACTACCCACTGCAACTCAATACAGTCTAATTTAGGATAAATAAATTCCATCGGAACCTGCTGTAAAACCAAACGTTTTTTTCATTGTGAAATATTTGATATTACATGTTTTATTATTTGACTGATTAGGATAATGATCGAGACGGCTCCGTCCCGGGAAATGGAAACGGGGATGTGACGGAGGGCTGCAACATCTGCGCAGTAATCCGACTGTACTTGGTTCAACCCAAGAGTCTCCAGGAGGGGACCATCACTTTCACTCCGGCAGTCAGAACCACCAGTCTACAAAACAATTCAGCCCTGCTTCAAACAATTAATGATGCGGCAGGTAATTATGACCACTCTGTCGATTACCCTGATTTATTTTTATCCATGCCTGAAAATTTGTACGTGTAATTTGAAAAAATTTGATGTGCGACAATAAATCGTATAATTTGATAAATCTGAATCTGATAGGCCGGCTGTGGAGGTAAAACACTAAAATTTCGATTTATGCAGTTACACATCGTCCTAATTCATATTATTATATTGTAAATCAGAATCTGGAGGGCCAGTCGCGACAGTAATTGGTTGCGATTTTTGATTTACACATGATTACATCACATTTTTACGAATTTACTTTGAATAACTGAATTTTAAGGGCCAGCCGCACCGGTAATCGGCCTCGAAATTTCGACTTACACGAAAATATGGTGTATTTTTACGAATTTACTTTGAATATATGAATTTAAAGGGCTGGCTACATCGATTTACATGGGAATATTTCAAATTCTCGCCTTTCGGCAAGTTAAAAAAAAATTATTTAAAAGAAAAAGTTAATTCGAGGTTCTTGAGGTCCCATGGATTTTGAATTAACGGGGTTCTACCGTATAAACTCATTGAGGGAGACATTAGGACACAGGGGTTAACAGGACACTGCCACCTTAGGAGACACATGCAGCTGTCCTGAGTGAAAACTACCGATAGCTTTAGAAAATGTGGAAAAGATGAAGAAAGATAAATTTGTCTATGGTGCCTGTGTCCTGCTTTGGCGGAAAGAAGACTCAGATACCAGGGAAGCCATGTTGTTGAACCGGGTGAAATTAAATCATTATTATTCATATGAAATACAACAGATTTAGTTTACGTGAATTGTCCCTGATTGATGTTAAGCTTCTTATAGCCAAGTTTTACTGTGTATTTAAATAATATTTGTACATTATATGCGATAGAACAAGCGCACATTATTATATACAATGTACATTTTTTTTGTTTGCAGTTGAATCGTCAATACCCAAAGATGTGTCTGTAGGAGCTATAGAGAAGGCGATTACTGACACGGAAGATCGTGAGAAAATTATACCTGTCACTTCCCCACTGCAGTCACACAATTCCACCCTGGCCCAGCAGAGTCAGCAGCTGAAGAATATTCTGATGCGTGCACAAGTATATATTTTTATTTATTTAACAACAGTAAAAATCCCTTTAAAAGTTGTGTATTTCGCTAGATGCTACTTTGGAGCTTTGCAACTCCCACTCCAAAAGGAAATTTTAGCAAAAGTAATTGAGAGGAACGGCTGTGCAGCCTATTTCATACAAAACTTAATTTTGGATTTGAGGCCAAAATACTCACCCAAACCGAATTTTTTATCATGAGGTATACCAAATATCTAGTACAGATTATGAGTATTTTTTTAAAACTTTTGTTTAAATTATGCAATAAATGCCATTAAAGAAATCGAGTTTTCGCGATTTTAGAGGCAATTTTAGTAATTATTTAGAGGTCTACTATGAAAATATAATGATACATTAAATAAGCATTATGATGGACTTAAATTTTAAATGACCATTTAGGACACATAATTTAAAATAACAAAACTTTTTTTTAACGATGTTTTATGTTTATATTTTATTTTATATAATCCTATTTACAAAGCGAATAAGACAATAATTTTGTTTTTTAATTTATTCTAAAATCATGAAAAATCGATTTCCTTAATGGCCTGTGTTATAGTTTAAAAGAAAAATAAATTAAATACTTCTAATACGTACTAGATATTTATTATACGTTTAATTTCAAAAAAGGTCATTCAATTTGGGTAGGTATTTTGGCCTCAAATCCAAAATTAAGTATTACACAAGTTTTAACAGGCCGCTCCTTTTAAGTTATTTCATATGAAAAGGAGAACAGTAAGATGAAAATTATTAAAAAAATTTTGGAACCACAATAATTTGAAAATTTGTATTCATTGTTATTTGTCTATTGTCAAACACCAGATTCAGTAAAAGTTGGCGATAAAGAGATCATCTTAAATTTATTTGTTGACCACGTTGAAAGACTACATTCTTTTCGGAAAAGTCAAGTGTATGCACCATTGACACTAAATTTGCAAAATATTTTCACTGCCTGCTCTGTTGTAATGTTATAAAAATGTCACTAAATGTCATTGACACAAAACTTTTTGTTGCCAGGCGCCTTTAGGGGGATTAATAGGAAAGCAACCCCCCTCACCCGGGCCACCTTTCACGCCCCTTCTCCAAACCCCTGCCCCTCAGCCACCCCTTAACCTGATGACCCCGGATGCATTCAAGTTAGTACATAATGGAACATTTAACACCTTATCTGCTATTTTATTTCCATTCATGACTATCTATCATTAGATCCTACGCAAGCTGTTTATTTCATTAATTTTCCCACCAGTTCTCCTGCTAAACGTGATGATGAAGATCCACCGATTGCTGTTACACCAGAAGTTAGTCAACTCCCGCTGGCCCCACTACTTGACAATGACATGCAGCTTTGCAGCACCACTGACAATGCCCCCATTTTGTCATCTGAACATATTAACACCTTGGCGAATAGAGGTGAGTTTAACATATTGTAATATTAACAATGTTAATAAGGAACTCCAGTGAAAAATATTATGGCTTTAAAAAATATATATTCATATAAATCAGAAAGTGCCGATTCTGAATATGTAACTTTATTATATATAATTAATTATACGTAGAATTTAAAATCTAAAAGTGAATAAAAAACCATATCAAAACATAGCGCTAGAATGGTTACTTTTCTCGTAAATTCCTTCTGTTTGTTTAGTGCGACTACTTGAGAGTTTTCGCTTGGATATTCATAGCCGCTTGGATCGATTTGTTCATGTAATAATTTATACCACTTCCAGCGTTTTCTTCAGCGGCAGTCCATTGACATTTACAACAATATTATTTCTTATAATATCTTCTATGCAAACCTATTATTATGGGCTTCTTTCACTGTCAAAACCGTTTAACCGTAAGTTTTGTTTTAGTCAAGTTCGTGACGTGCGCACACGCAGAAAACTGTTTTGTAAACCGTCGGAGAGGCTACCATTCATGAAATAAAAAATGTTATCTAAAGCGTTATAAGCATAAGCGATTTTAATTTTGTCCATCATAGAGTTGTCAAAGCATTAAAGGTTAAAATCGCATCTGAAAAAATTCTAGCTATAAAGGTATTAAGCGCTCTGAGCGTCTGGCGTAGTCCTGTGTCATACCTGTTCTTTTGCAATATTACCTAATACTGGTATATTAGTCTGCCGGTATTATGTTATTTATGGTTTTTTTTTGTGTTATAAGGATTTTTTCATTGATTGATTTCTTCTGTCATTTACTTTCGCATCATGAACTCTCCTGACACTGCTATTTTTTTATGTGAATACCGTACAAAAGTCTCAACTGTCCTAACCCAGTGGGACTATGATATCCCCTTTTTGGGTATGTTGTGAGGGCAAAGGATATGGGGAGGGGAAGGCGATGGGAAAGAGGAAGGTGGGGAAGTACTTAACTATTTATATCTAGTCACCAAAGACGGCTAAAGCCATTTCAAGCAAGAGTATCTTCCACTTTGGAACGCCCTGCAAATATACTAGTACTGTATCAAATTATAACTAGCCGTTGGAAATAATAGCTAAATGCCGTCAACACATAACGCTATTGAAAAAATATAGCATTAACATTTAATAAATTGAATATAATATCGAATTGTTAATTTATTGTTTTATCAGTATTATCGCCAAAAAAAGGGTTAACAATTTACACTGCGTGAACAATATTATGCGATATTTGGAATGGTCTTTTTATGACCTTCCTACTAGACGTTTGTTTTGGATTTCCGTATTCCAAACGGCCGATACGTAGCGCCAAGCGTCAAGGAAGTCTATCATTGGGAAGCAAAAAAATAGCATTTAGCAGTATTTATCAAAACTAATATTTACCAATAATATTTTTCAACGCAGTCAACAAGTCAACCTGCTATGCATGTACCCGTTATATCAGTTTTATCGCCAAAAAAAGGGGTAACAGTTTACACGTCATGAGCAATGTTATGCGATATTTGGAATGGTCTTTTAGTTATGTGCCTTCCTTACTATACGTTTGGTTTGGATTTCCGTATTCCAAACGGCCGATACGTAGCGCCAAGCGTCAAGGAAGTCTATCGTTGGGAAGCAAAAAAAATAGCATTTAGCGATATTTATTAATTCTAATAGGCGTTAGAAATATTAGTATTTATCAATCCTAATATTTATAACGCCTGTTGGAATATAATTTCAACATGTGAACATTTTTCAACGCAGTAAGCTGGGTAACTCTTTTTAACACTATTGGCGCCAAAAAATTCAACAATGTTACAGGATTATTATTACTATGTGTATGCGGGGTATTCCCCGTTACATGGGATTCCCTGATACGATTGGGATCATTATTTGTTCCTTTTTGCTGTTTAGTGTCGTATCGATCTTTTAGTTTGATTGTACTGGCTTGTCACACGTATATTAGATCTGTTTTGATATTTTTACTTTATATCCGAATTGAAAACACCGATTTTGGAAATAATTGAGGTTGGATTGGAATTTATTAATAATTTATAGTGCGTTTTGACTTTTAATAGTTAATATCAATAGAATGGAGTATATTTTTTTAGTAGACAATATTATGACGAAAAATATTGTATAATACCTACATAAATGAATATTTTATTTTACTGATATATATAAATATTATTAGTGCATATAATTCGACGTCTAGACTTTTTTGTAACGTAGTATAAAATAATAATACATAGAAAACAGTGTTTACTACTTGTTTTCAGTTTTAGTGAAGATTGACTTGTTAATAAATAAATTTGTGTAATTAGATTCATGTAGAAAGTGAAAAATAATAAGTAATTATTATACTTACTATAAAGTATTAAACGGTTATTGTGTTTGAACTAGAAATAATTAATTGAGTGAAGTGACTTTCTAAGTGCATAATATAATGGCGAAGAATTATCGAAGTGATTTGTGGAATTATTTCCAATCTGACGAAAATACAAAAATCGCAAAATGTAATTTTTGTAAACATGCAGTGTCATACAAATCAACAATTTCAAATTTAAAAAGCCATTTAAAGAACAAGCACCCGATAGAATTTTGTTCATTTGGAACTACTACATCTAACGAAGTTGGCCAACTCAGAACGGTTTCTAATGTTGGATGTGCAGAAGCTCCTATAATACATGATGTCCCCGTTCCTGGGTGTTCAGCTGAGCCTAATAATCCTGAACCATCTACATCTACAGCTACCAGTATTTTAGTTGCTGGTACAAAAAGAAAACAACTAAATATCACTTCTATAAACAATAATTATTAATCTAAAACACTCATCCAAATTGAAAAAACCTTCCGAGCAAAGATAAATGTCGCCGGCAGGACTCGAACCCGCACCCTTCTAATGTCCGGTCAGATGCTCTACCGTTGAGCTACGTCGGCTTATCGCAAACCCGCCAAGTTAATCAATATATACTAGTGTTCCATTCAATAATTACTGTTTTTATTATATTTTCACCTGTAAACAACCAACGCCATCTATTTGAGAGGCTTTAGCCGTTACAATCCTCTCATACTAATAAAGCGTCGAGACAAATTATGTCTACAATTTATTGGTGAAAATTTCTTTGACTTGTCAAATATTTATTAATTGATAAACTGAAATACTCGTGCTATCGTAATTGTAAAAAGAAAATGTTTGTTGGGGACGCATTTGTGAAATCAGCCACTAACCGGTCATATTATGTATGTTAATATTTGTTATACGTTAAATCAATACATTATAAACTCCACCTTATTTTGTCCCCATCTGTTCGATAATCTATCATATAAATTAATTGATAAACTAAAGTTCTTAAAAACTTAAGACAAGATTTTTGTGCATAGCGCAAAGGGTAACAATTATTTTTATAAACAATAATTATTAGCCTGAAACACTCATCCAAATTGAAAAAACCTTTCCGAGCAAAGATAAATGTCGCCGACAGGACTCGAACCTGCACCCTTCTGATGTCCGGTCAGATGCTCTACCGTTGAGCTACGTCGGCTTATCGCAAACTCTCAAAAAAAGTGCAGGTTCGAGTCCTGTCGGCGACATTTATCTTTGCTCGGAAAGGTTTTTTTCAATTTGGATGAGTGTTTCAGGCTAATAATTATTGTTTATAAAAATAATTATCATATAAATGTTAAAAAAAAACGCCACGTATACATAAGTGTAAATTTCAAACTGCCAGAAGTGAAACTGCATTTATTGCAAAAATGCGGCCAAGCAAACCAAGCCTAACTCTCAAACCAAATAACTTCTGCAATTCACATTTTACCCCCCACGTGAATAACGCTTTGCTCACATCACAAATGAACTGTAAACTGAGGCCAAACTTAGAATTTATATAATCCATTCTGTTTAGCTCATACGAAAAAAATTGCAACACGACATTATCCG
>JAHDVE020009393.1:27256-190249 GCA_022606495.2 Halesus radiatus
TGACCGGACATCAGAAGGGCGCAGGTTCGAGTCCTGTCGGCGACATTTATCTTTGCTCGGAAAGGTTTTTTTTTTCAATTTGATGAGTGTTTCAGGCTTATAATTATTGTTTATAAAAATAATTGTTACCCTTTGCGCTATGCACAAAAATCTTGTCTTAAGTTTTTAAGAACTTTAGTTTATCAATTAATAAATATCACTTCATTTATTCCTCGAAAATTGGCTAGAGAAGACAAACAAAAGATTGACGACTGTGTTTTAAAACTATTTTTTGTTGATCTGCAACCATTTAGCTTAGTTGACAATGCTGGATTTCGGGAATTCGTAAAAATGTTGAATCCATCGTATGTATTACCATCTAGGAAAACTATTTCAAATGTGATGTTACCGTTGGTTTTTCAAAAATGTTTTGTCAAAACCCAACTGCTTGTTAAACAAGAGGCTAAAAACGTGTGCCTTACAACAGACTGCTGGACTTCTCGTCTTACAGAGTCATATATAGCTGTGACGATACATTATATAACAAATGGTTTGGAGTTCAAATTGTACTTGATTGTGCAACATTAACTAAATCTCACACGGGAAAAAATCTTGCTGAAGAAATTCAACGAATTTTGGCAGATTGGCAACTGTCCGACCGTGTCAGACTTGGAATTTCAGACAATGCCTCCAACATAAAGAACGCATTCAATAATTACCTTAAAATTCCACATTTTGGTTGTTACGCGCATTCGATTAACCTGGTTGTTACCGATGCTCTGAAGTTGTTTGAGCCAATTATTGAAAAGGTCAAAAGAATTGTAATGCATTTTAAAAAAAGTACAATTTCGTCAGAGAAGTTTTTGCAATATCAGCTTCGTACAAATGTAACAAGGCCAAAACGGCTAATTCAATCGGTCGTCACAAGGTGGAACTCAGTTTTCTACATGATAGAAAGATTCGTAGAACTTGAAGAAGCTGTCCGTGCTACTTTGGCAATATTGGATTATGACCTGCCTATAATAACTGTAGAAGAGTGGGAAGCCTGTGCGAAAATATGTAAAATGTTACGACCGTTTGAAGAGGTAACGCGAGCTATCAGTGGCGAAAAATATTTAACAGGTAGTATGCCAATTGTTTTGACCAAAGGGTTACTCATTGTTTGCTAGAAAATCGAAGCTATGCCACTCTCAGGTGTTTTAAAACAAATTGCAAACAAGCTATGTGATGGTTTACGCACACGGTTTTGCGATTTAGAGAAAAACGAATGTCTCTCTTTGTGCACCTTTATGGACCCACGTTTTAAGATGAATTATTACTCGAATCTGGATACTATTACCGTGGTTAAAAACATAGTTCGAGAACTTATGTTAAGAGGGCAACCTACTCGTTCGGAAGGACAAGACTTTTCGCAAGAGATTTCGGAAAATCAAGCCAAATCTTTAGATGAACCGCTGTCATTTTGGAATGCAATAAACTCAGTAGTGGAGAACATTAAGCCATTGAATGATCCAACCAGTAAATTCCAAAAAGAACTAAACATGTATCTTGAAATGGATCTTCTCGATATAAAAAGTTGTCCCCTGAAATGGTGGAAGGAACATGAAATATATTTTCCTAATTTAAAAAAAATCTTCAGTGAACAATGTGGTGTTGTAGCAACCTCCGTTCCATGTGAACGAATTTTTTCCAAAACTGGACAGATCATATCCGACCGCAGGTGCAGTCTTAAGGCTGGAAAAGTGCGGCAGTTGGTGTTTTTAAACATTAATTCAAAAATATAAAAAAATGTGTATGTGACTTGTAAATATTGTACATAAAGAATGAAATGATACTTTTGGTGTGTAAAAATGTATTATTAAAAAAAATGCCATCCTAAATAGATCGAGCTTGAAGTAACCTATCAATTGTAAGTCAAAGTTTTATTTTTTTTATTTTTCAATTCTGGACACCATATTCTTACGTATAACGTTGAAAAAAATGAGATGCGCGAAATACTTGGACCTGCTTTTTGTACAATTTGAATGCTTTATGATAATAATAATATGTGTATGCACTATATCTATATACATATTAATAAAATAGGTAAAGAATGAGGCTTCACCGAGTACGGAGCAATAGTAGACACAAAATCCAAACAGTCCTACGGAAAACGGGTATTCGGGCAGTAATAATCATCATCGTCTAGTCAACGTCGGCGTTATTTCCAACAGTTATTTTTAACAGTTCAAAATCATTAACGATAACGGCTTTGGCGTTTTATGGAATTATCGTCAACGCCCAGTACTAAAATATACTATATGAAGACCTCAAGGCAAGAACCTGTTGACTAACGATCGAGTCATTTTGAGATATTTAGACCTTTGCGTTTTGTTAAAAAAAAAGTATATATCATCACAAATCTACAAACTATTTTTCATGGATGTTATAGCTAACATGCTAAATTGATTTTATACATAGTATTTTAATGCATTTCTGCATTTGACCAAATTCTATAATTTCCAAAAATTTATCTGCCATCATAGTTACTTGCGGATTTTGTGTTTAATGTTATCATACTGGTCTATAGATTGCATGGATGGCATTTCAAAATGTTTTTCTCCACTAACACAAATTCCCTGTCTGGGTCCATGTAAGGATGGTCAACCTCAGGGGATTCGGGGTCAATAATTTTTTTTTTTTGAGAATATTGAATGCTGCGAAAACATGACCAAGAAAATGTTTTTATTTTGGCCGGCTCAAGAGTCACTCCGAGCAATTAAGCAGCTGGCAACTTCTTCATTTTCTTTGTCGCCTTCACTTTCAGTCCAAATATGAAAATATACTGTCTAGTATACTCCCAAACTGTATAGCCATAATTTTCTCAAGTAAAATGCAACATTTATTGATATCCTTGGGATGGGCAGGGCTTTTTCTAGGTCGAATATGATGAAACAGGTTCTAATATCATTCTCTGATGTTCGTTTTTAATTGCATTTTTGCTTTTCTAATGCGCTTTATACGTGCACATGAGGTTATCATCAGACTGTTTGCCGTCGCAGGTTCCACAAGTATCCGTCTTGGGCACATCAAAGGACAGGTTAAATTCTTCTGTGAAAACCCGAGTATATCTGCTTAGAGTAACTGGGATAACATTATCTTTCTCCTTGCAAAACTTTACATACAACCCATACATTTTAGGGTTTGATAAATCCGAAGCAAGATACCTTTTAATCATTGAAGAAGATAATATTAACATAACCTAAATGAAAGATGAAACCGGATAAAAGGACAGAAACTAAAAATATTTCAGTCGCATCTGGGACTCGAACCCAGGTCCTCTGCCTATCCGGGGCAACGCTCAACCGACTTAGCTAATGAGACAAGTTCAATTTGTGTCATCTTCATCGATATCATATCTCAAATTCAAGATTTGTGAATATTATCTTCCATTGTTTTTCTCATATTATTGGCAGCTATTTTTATGATGTTTCCAAAGTTCTACCCGAACTCAATTGCAAACTTAAACAGTGTCTCGGATTTACATCTGACTTTTTATTTATATGAGACATCTATTGACTTTTTGTAAAAGCCTAAATAATTCAATTTTTAATTATTATTTATTTTTTTGGATAGGCAGAGGACCTGGGTTCGAGTCCCAGATGCGACTGAAATATTTTTAGTTTCTGTCCTTTTATCCGGTTTCATCTTTCATTTAGGTTATGTTAATATTATCTTCTTCAATGATTAAATATTACGATGAGGTTCTTAAATCTCAAAAAAATAAATAATAATTAAAAAAAGATACCTTTTGTTAGGGTTTTACTACAGGTGTAATGGGAAGCTTCTGAAGGGAACATATTGATCTGTTCATTGACACAATCAAGGCAGACGTTCGGAGTTTTGTTGGGTCGTGAGTGATGATGACCTCTACAATTGACTGCCCGTGATATTACCCCTGAAGATACGTTCACCCTCAAAGTATCTAATTTACCTCTTCCTATTTTGAATTGTTTTCAAACTTGTTTTCTTAGCCATCAATGGAAACATAGTATTTAACGCTGATGGATATTTTGTCCTAGCAGAGCCTTGCTATGCTTTGCATTTTATTTTACTTAAGTAATAAGGCAGATTGTTTCCACATTCAAAGAATTAATCTAAAACGTTGAACTGCATTTAAACCTGCAGTTTTAACTGCAAAGATTTTCTTTTACTGTAGAATTTTTAGCAGATTTCTCATCATTTTTATAACTTCCATAAAATTTTAAAGCCCAACAATTATAGAACCCATTTCAGATATCCACCATCTCTATACTAAATATCAGTGGCGGCTCGTGACTTTTGAGTGAGCTAGAACGTTGAAGTGACAGGGCACAGAGAGGATGTTAACTATCGGATGTCGATCAATGAGAATGGCAAGAACATGTTATTATTGAAGATAACATGTTATTCCTATAAAAAAATATGCAGTACATGTTTAACCCTTTCAATTCGACATGTTCTTGCCATTTTCAAGATCTGAATTTGTGTCCATTTGATAGAGCGTATCCGAATTAGTTTAGTGAGAATATTAACTAATTTTTGGCAAATATGTTAGTCAACAGGTTCTTGCCTTGGGGTCTTCATATATATTATTTTAAAAGAATTATTTGTGAGACAACACAGATTAATTAAATAAAATTTACATGCGGACGCCGGGATTTGAACCCGCGACCTTCAGATTTGTAGTCGCGAAAAAAACATAAATTTTGAGCCTTTGTTCAGTTTTTGTCGATTTTGAACCCTGAAAGACTAATTTTTCAGTAAAAATCATTAAATACTTAAGTAGACAAAATTTGCTATAATTTGAAATCAAACTGGTCTCTGTAGATCTATTAGTGTCCAAGACACAGCGGTTTAAAATTTCGTTAATATTTTTCATTTTGTCCTTTCTAGTTTTTTATAGTTTTTTTTTTTTTTTCATTTTTTGACACTGAAGGAATTATTTTTATTGGAATATCGGAGATACCAAAGATTTGTTAATATTAGATAACGAGTAATGTCAAATACATCAAGAACGATCAGTAACGCCAGTACTAATTACTGATATCAGATATCACATACCAAATCATTATCCAATAGATATGAATACCAAAATATCGATTAATATCTCGGAACGGTAATAACGCTAATATTTGTGGACTCGTTATCAATATATCCGATATTATGTTTTTTGACACTTCACTCGTCTGGAATTTAAAATAAAATAACAACTGTTAAGAATGGCATTATTCCTTGATGCGCAGTTCCTTTTCATATTATTCTGTAAAATCTTCGAAAATGTAAGTAAATAAGCATTAATGATTAAATAAAAGAAACTCTATTCCACTTTTATTTTTGACCGTAACCGGTTCAGCCTGTGACGACTATCTTCAGACTGGTACAATTAACTCTTAACACACTGTTCGCGGGGGTTTTTAATTAATCCACCCCGTAAAGCCGGCAATTTTTTCAGATTCGCACGCCAAATTACGTTTCACGTAAAATAGCTATAACTTCTGAACTATTGATCATATTTAAATTAAATTTCATGTATTTTACCTTAAATGAAATCTTTTATTATTATCTGATCACAAATTTTTATATTTTTGGATAGAAAATTATGATATTCAAGGTTAAATATAAAACATTTGAAAAAACTGCACTTTTGTCATATTGTCGATTTAGTCATTTTATGCACGTTCAACATAATATATATTTTGTAAAATACAAAACATTAAATACTAATATTGTTTCAAAGTATGATATCGTTGGAAACAGTTCCCTTTATGTAATGGTACAGCACAGAATTTACACATATACCGGGTGTCGCTACGTACTATGTGGGCCGCGCACACACGACGTCGCCTTCGTAGATTCTTATTTTTACCATTGCCTTCAATCTTTTCCAATGTATGTTTTCTCATATCCATGGAGAAAGTCTTCATGGAGGATCTGATTTTGAAGATGTTTTTCGGATACCAGATGTTGATGGTGTTGGTTCCGGGTCTTGAATATCATCCGACAAAATCTGATCAGCCACCCTCTGCTCAGTGCTATGTCCTTTAAAAATGATTTATATTTTATTTTCCTTTCTTTTACAGAATTATACACAACAAATGAGTTGAATAATGCACTATTAATTATATATATCGCTAGTATTTTTGTCCATTTAGTGGTTTTTCGTAAAATAGAATAATACCAAAGTCTGCCCGATCAACGCCTTTCATATATTTATTGTAATCGATTATGGCTTTGGGTTTAACTATGTTCTCTCGAGTTTTCCAATCTATGTTGTGACTTTCTCGCATTTCTGCCGAATGTATGGTAGAAATTAAAGACACTTCTCTTTTCGATTGCCAAACTTAGCTCTCCATATTTGACGAAATCTGTCTCTGGTCATCGTTTTTACGAAAAATGGTGTTTTCCGTGGACGCATCTGAGCTCCAGTAATCGACTTTTCTGTCCTTACAGACTTATCCCATAAGAATAATAAGTCCCAAAAATTTCTTCATAGCTTGTATTGTAATGTCTTTACATTTGAGAGATTTCTTGTATATTTTGAATTTGTGCATATTTTGATAATAATATCTGTTAGATTCTTGTGCAAGGAATGTAAAAAAATCCTCTCCTATGAATAAATTTGTTGCTTCCGTTACATTGTTTGGAATATTATCGGTATTTATACCTGTGCGACCTAAAAACTCTTCCAGTACTGGTGGATTATCTGCCGATGACCATTCTTCTTCTCCATCTTCGTCTGAGTCTGAATCCGAATTGCTTGAAATCTTTCGACGGAAAAAAGTCCGGGTACACGCTGTGACTTCATCATCACTAAATTCAAATTCATCATCTGTATGTTTCTCAACGTCACTATCACAAGAATAACTTGATAAATTATCAGCACACAATTCTCCGTCACTCTCTTCACCACCGTAGTCCATTTTTATCAGGTATTTTTTATGAAAACAATATGTAACAAATAACTTTTCAAACACAACAGCGATCGAGTACGAATATATCATACAATGATAGGTATTTTATACGAAATTCTTAGAGCGGAATGTAGACAGAAACGAAAATGGAGAACGTCTTTAACAAAACAATATTGCAATAACACTGAAGAACTGTAAAGATAAAAACAAAATGTTTATCGTACAGCTATTTTATTTCAAGTGAATGTTTTATGACCACAGTCTGCCACCCGACCCTAATTCCACCAATTGCCGGGTACTTAGGTACACGTAACCAAGATCACACGTTTCTCGTATTATATTGTTACTCTGTCTAAGTGTCAACGCATTTAGGCGTCTCCCGCGCTTCAGCAATAGTATACAAATACAAAAAACGCTTTTAAGCATCTCCCGCTCTCTACTAACAGTATGCAAAAGATGCCTTTAAGCGTCTCCCGCAAACAATGTGTCAAACTATGAGTTATATACAATTTTGATTATCAGGGGTTACAAACCATGATTTTACTTAAATTATATTTTTCAGTATAGTTATAACATGATTTTATAAAGCTTGACTTATATGGTGCTTTTGAATTTATTCATCTGGTTTAAAAAATCTTTTTTTTTTTTTTTAAAGAAAGACAAATATTCCCTGATTACGAATAACCTGACAATATTTGAAAATCTCCTACTACCATCACAGTAAGCGGAAGATGTTGCTTGTGTCGTAATGGAGGACTTAGCCAGCCGAGGAATTGAACTCACGATGCCTGGGTGAAACCCAAACGCGATGCCAACTCAGCCACTGACCGGTCAAACCGGTTAAGATGGGTTAGAGTTGTTTTTATTGTAAAGATGATTTTATATTGGTTATATAATAAAAGATTGATGGATAATGAGGTCATTCTAGGATTTTCCCATCTTAGTTGTAATATGAAGGTTAACAAGAGGATTTTCAGTAATTGAGTTACTACCAGTATTATGATATATTTACAGTATGTACTTGTATACTAAAGTTAATTAATATGAACAAGATGATTTTCAGTAATTGAGTTACTACCAGTATTATGATATATTTACAGTATGTACTTGTATACTAAAGTTAATTAATATGAACAAGATGATTTTCAGTAATTGAGTTACTACCAGTATTATGATATATTTACAGTATGTACTTGTATACTAAAGTTAATTAATATGAATAAGATGATTTTCAGTAATTGAGTTACTACCAGTATTATGATATATTTACAGTATGTACTTGTATACTAAAGTTAATTAATATGAACAAGATGATTTTCAGTAATTGAGTTACTACCAGTATTATGATATATTTACAGTATGTACTTGTATACTAAAGTTAATTAATATGAACAAGATGATTTTCAGTAATTGAGTTACTACCAGTATTATGATATATTTACAGTATGTACTTGTATACTAAAGTTAATTAATATGAACAAGATGATTTTCAGTAATTGAGTTACTACCAGTATTATGATATATTTACAGTATGTACTTGTAAACTAAAGTTAATTAATATGAAACCATTGTATATAAATAATATAAAATCGTCTTTACAATAAAGAAACAACTGTAACCCATTTTTTAAACCAGATTGATACATAAAGTAATATTATGAATAATTTCAATAAGTCAAGTTTTATAAAATCATCCTGAAAAATATAATCTAAGTAAAATCATGCTTTGTCACCCCTGATACCTAAAATTGTATAGAATTAATTATACCAGTTTGAAGATAGCCGTCACAGGCTAAAACCGGTCACGGTCAAAAATGAGTGGAATAGAGTTTAAAAAAAGTGTCTTTTATTTAATCATCAGTTGCAAAAATAGAAACAGTAAAAAGTAAATAAGTGTTTTCAATATATTGTTCATAAATTTATTTAGCTTTATGGAACTATAATAAAACTTCAAGAATATTGTCGTATTTAATTTTAAAATTTTTTATATCATTTTTTTTTCTCTGAATACAAGTAGCTATTCTGGAGAAACTACTAATGATAGATATACACCATTTTTATACATATATAAACACATTATCTGGTAAGATCGAACAATTTACAAAAATATCGTTTCGCAAAAAACAAGTATGTTACCATGAAAATAGACTCAGCCGGTGCATGGCGGGCTGCGCGGAGGTTTACCCTCGGCACACGATGAAATAAATAGACCATAGAAGCTCGGCTTTCCAAAGGTTAAACCCTCGCTGCTCTCGCACTGTTTTAATTGTTTACAAAGAAAATAAAATATTTATTATAAAAGCTATACAGGCTTCAAGCCTATATCCCGGGCCGCTAGAGGCGGTAGTGTAGCATGTCACCAGTATTTTGACAAAGCTAGGCGTGTAATCAAATATCATCAAAGTAATATTTATTTTTTTGAATTTTCGATATCTATAATTTATTAAGAATATGTTTCACAGAAAATCTATTAAAATGTATGCAAAAACCAATTCATACAACTCGGGTCGCTAGGGGGCGCCAGTGTAGCATGTTGTCATCAAATGTCAAGAACTAGAGGTATTGTCATTTAAGAGTATTTGGTAATATTGGTACATAACACTATACTATTTGAAATTGGAATTCTGATAAAAAGAGGGAAAAAATGGACTATTTCTATGACGAGTGTTGGTTTTTGAATTTTGACAGTGCGAAAAAGTATTCCGGTAAATTCTATTGTCTATTCAATTGTAAATTTGCTTTTTGTTTAGCATTCTCCACAAATCCGCCGCAGCCCATCGATGGCAAGTTTGCGTCGGGCGGCTCCAGTCCCAGCCGGGAGGTGCAGGAGATACTCTCCCTGAAGGGATCTGACTGTTTCTACGAGGATGATTTGGAGGATGAATTACTAAACAATCAATCTCCCCAACTAGAAACGCAAGGCTCCCAGACTGGTGGCAGTGCTCCCTGTCTTAACAATTCTAGTCAGAATATTCAAGAAGGATTCCAACTGTACAATGTGCCTGAAACTGAATTGTTCATTTCTCCGAGAATCGACCATTTACCACTGAATAACTCCAAGTCCACCTCAAGTAAGTATTTTGGATAATTTAATAAGGATTACATTTTAATTCTTCGTGATTGATCTTGCCTTATCAATATATCAAATCAACAATAAGGAACATCAGTGAAAAATATTTTGGCTTAAAAAATATATATGTATTATGCAAACACCGATTCTGAATATAATTTTTTTTGTATATAATTATACGCAGAATTTATAAATCGTTATTTAAAAGTTAGTAAAAAAAACCATCTCATCAAAATGTCCTGTTCTGTTGGTACCATTCTATTCTCTTAAAATAACTTTTTCCAGAGTTGTAAACACTAAATTATTGTTCTCTTTTTAGGTTCCAATGAAAAATCTGAAACTGTTTGGCCGAGTATAAACATGGAGAAAATTAACGAGGCCAACCAAAGGAAAGCCCACAGTATTAAGTCCAATTCACTGAACAAGAGCAATAATAGTCTGAATCTCTCCACCCTGAACCTGAACCTAGATGATAATGATAATGATGACAACCTACTCTATACTGATGAAGATAATGGTCAACGAATCAAAAGCAACGGAACCAATAGTAGAGTTTACATAGCAAATGATGTTATGAACGATATATCAACAACTTTACATAAACTTACAGGTATTTGATTTGACTAAAATGGTTGAATTTGGATAGGTTTTGTGACTTTGTAGTGTTGAACACCCCCGATGTGTAAAAATGTGGATTTGGATTATGATCCCGAAAGTCGAAATCCTGAATTTAATAAACACATACAAATAAAGCTCATTAAATATCCTTCACATTGGAGTGTAAACCTAACCCAACCTATTTACAGATTATAACATTTTAACCCTTTAATTTGTTGACAAGTTTTCCAAGCAGAACATAAGTTGTTAAATTAATAATATTTCCATCGATCAATATACACAATAACAGTGTTATTTTAAATATGTACTGTATTACAATGTAACTTATATTGAATACCATTTAATTTTTTCCAGTTGTGATAGATGATCAACAAAAAGAGATATCAAATCTCCGCGGGGAGGTGACGGCCCTCAGAATTAGTACAGCCACGGCCATAACCAGCAGAAACAGTGGAGACGAAGCCAACTCCACATTCCGCCTGGTGGAGCAGGCACTTCAGAAGAATCAGGCGCATGTCAAGCAGCTTGTTGATACAGCCATTGCAAGCAGGCAAGAAATCATTACAATTATCAAATATGTACAGACGCAGATGAGTAAACTGTTTTTATTTTTTTATTGAGCGATTTCAGGGTAAATAAAGGGATTGATAGTTTTTTTATGATATCAGAGAATTCCTATATTGATATAATTTCGGCCCATTTGATACCTACAGCATGTGTGTACTCAGCAGTACGCACCCTGTTGTTCCAGGTTCAATCTTCTGCCAGCTTAAGTCCTCCATCATTGCAAAAGCAAAATTTTCTGCTTATAATGATGGTTACTACCAAAAATTCTAATTAATATTGATAGAGCGGAGAATCGTAACATTGCTCGAAATGGCTTTATCTTTGTATCTGACCAGATCGGAATAGCCAGGTTGTTCCCCTCCCCATACCCTTCAGCCTCACAACGTACCCCGATTGGGGATGCCATAGTCTCACTGTCCCCGTTTAGCAGGGAACAGTTTGGACTTTGTGGTAAAAAAAAGGTTATTCGTAACCTGTAATGAACAGGTTAATTAAATTTACGAGTGCTGAGATTTTCTAATGTATATTTTGGTTTGTTTTCATGATAACATTTACCGAGGTTAATTATAAAGATTTCAAAATAATTATATACATACAGTCAAACTTGCTTATAACGAGCACTAGGGATCTGACTAAATTTGCTCCTTATTGCCATTGCTTGTTATATTCAAAGAGGTTTAAAAAAAACGTATGGTACCTACTTGCCTACCTCTACTCTCAATATATACGGCAATGAATAAATATCAAATAATAATTCAAAATATTGTTTTAAAAAATATATAAGTTGCATATTACAAAATATACATCTTTATTGATAAGTTTATAATTACCGATTGATTTAAAGATTTCGCTTTAATGTTTTTCAATTTCTTCTTCAAAACCCCTGACGCATTCCAAGAAAAAATAACTGTTAATTGTCATAAAACAGTGATGCCCAACCCGCAGCCCAATTCGTGCGGACTGCGTGCGAATTTCGAACAGCCTACATGACTATATAATAAATAACGTTTGTTGTAATTCTTGAAAACCCTGGCTGTGAGAACATTTTTTTTTTATGGAGTTTTTGTTAATTCATACTACATGTCCCAATTGAAACAAAATTTGAAGAATCGGTTTGCAATACACGAAAATCAAAAAATCCCCAGAAATGCGAAATTATGAATTTCGCTGTTCGCCCTCCCCACTCAAAAAATCAAAAATCCACTTTTAGGTTGCGAGTCGTGCTTGATAATTAAGTAAAGCGGCCCCTCTGCTAAAAAAATTGTGCATCACTTTCATAAACTTTTACCCCATATAGGGACCTAGGTACTCGTACATTTTTTATTGGTTTTTGGAACAAAATTGACTATAAGTAGTAATACAAAAGAAAATGTAAAAAGGGAACAAAATCCATTTTTCGCATAACTTTTGCAGATTTTTTTTGACAATTTTACATAGTGCCTGATGGATAGGAATGTTTCACCTTAGCCATAAAAATATTAATCTGTCTGCCAGCCGCCGCTGAGCCGCCACCCTTGTCTGTCCCAACACCAGTAATAATAATAATTATTATTATTGGATAATTTGTATAATGCCATTATTGTGAAAAATCATATCAAGGGCGCTATATGGTCTATGTATGTATTTAGAAATTGTGCTGACCAAATTTTTTGTACCGTATATCAGTGAAGCATCCTTGTTATAACCACCAACAATTGTATGAAAATAAAACTGAACCAAAATATCACAGGGTAATTGCTCATTATAGTCGTGAACTCGCTATTGCCGTGATCGTTATAACCAAGTTCTACTGTATTATTTTTCCTTACAAAGTTGTTCCATTATGATCATTAAGTTTACTTAATTCTGATTCTCTTAATTCACATTTCTTTTTAAGAGTCACGGCTACAATTCTTAAATTCCTAATGGACATTTTAAACAAACCTTTCTATACCAATCTGGCTAGAAGGAAATATACTGCTTGTGGCCTCGCAGGCCAAATGCCTGGGGCTTATCCTTACAGAAGACATGAACGATATGGAAGATATGAAATGACAAAGAAGAGCCATCAATATACGCGCCGGAATGCTCTCAAGGCGGTTCTACCACTGTAGCGATGATGTCAAGAAACTGCTTTTTAAGACATACTGCACTGCCCTATACACATCTGAGCTTTGGTCGCAATACTCAGCAGCGCAATGGGACAAGCTGAGGGTGTGCTACAACAACGCATACAGGCAACTTCCAAGGTTCTGCAGTGCCTCTACGATGTTCACTGAAGGGAGGGTCCACTCATTCCCCGCCTTACTTCGCCACCGACTAGCCAGCTTCTGGGACAGGACACGGGAGTCAACCAACGCCATTGTAGTGGCTGCATCCGCATGGCTCAGCTCTCCACTTAATGAACGATGGATGCAGATGATGCGACTGCCACCCTGAAGATGATCTACTCAATTAAATTTATTTAAATTATTCTATTTTACTATTATCTATTAAGTTTTTCATTTTATTTCTTTTATTTTGATGTAATTATCTTTTCGTAATTACTTTTTATTTTATTTAATATGTTTCTTTTCTTTTTTTTATATTATTATTTAGCCTTTTTCATTTTTATTATTATTATTATTTTATTATTTATTTATTTTATTGTATTCATTTCTCTATTAATATTGTATGTGTTTCATGTGATATGGCGGACTGGGTTTACACGACCCACCCAGTCCTGCTGGATTAAAAACTTAAATAAATAAAATAAAAATAAATATACGTTTTACCGTTGATTATACAAATTTCTTTAATTAAAACTTACTAAAGTAGGTATGTCTAATTATTTTTACAGAGTTGAATCAGACAGAGCCAATCGTGAAGCATTATTATCTGGCGTATCGCAGATAATGGGCGTTCAGATTGCCGAGAGATTGAATGCGGCCGTGGCCCATGAGGCCCGCACCACCCTCGTCCCCGGAATGGAGAGGATCCTGGAGCCCATAGCCAGGTCGCTACAGCTGGAACTGGCCCGCACCCTGTCCATCACTGATCACCTGTTGACGGAGAACATTCAGAAGCTGGTCAACAGTAAGGTGAGTTTATCCACCAAATGTTTTAATTTTACGTTCAAATCAATACATCATTATATCTTAACATTCATCCATAATACATTTTAATGTATTACGGATTTTATTGTTATTATTTACTGATGCGGAGACAGTCCGCATAGCTCTCGTAAGCAATCAGGCCATAGGCCCATTGTGCTATCTTCCATGTTTCAACTTATTCCTTGGACAGTAGTCCAGTCCCTTTATTCAAAGTTCATAAAGGTTGTCATTATGTATTTGGTGACATCTGCAGGTTCCATAACGCATCCATCACTATACAGGGTGTATCAGGACATACCAACTAACTAACCAAGGACATATAACTTAACCAGTGATTCCTGACTTTACCTGGAGTAGAAAATGTAGATGGCATTTTGGTCTCCGATGACTCTTTCACCTAAAAACAAAAATCACAAGAGACCAAAATGCCATCTAAATTTTTTACTTCAAATAAGCTCGTTTTCCTTAAATTTGTGAATATTTTTTATCAACGTGACGATCTTTCTACATTTATAAATTGTTTCTATATGATAACAAGACAATATAAAATGGCCATTTTCAAATATTCAATGTACAATTCATTCCCGAAATAGAAAAACTATACACATCCTACCTTTGGTCATAGATCAATGCACCCCACTGTTGTATAGTATATTTGTGACAGGCGCCCCCTGGTGAAAGAAAACCATTCAGAGTCGAAACGTTGCTAGTCATGTACTTCCCAACATTCCTCTGTCTCATCTACTTCCCCTGCCCACTCCATTCAGCCTCATACTGCATTTTGAATATGCTATAGTCCCACTGGCTTCGGGCAGTTGGGACCCTTGTTGCGCTGTTCACATTTCCTACAGCTATTCTCTCTGATGCTATAGGTGTTACCACCATCAACAGCTGCACATGTCTCCTGAAGTGGAAATGGATATCTGTTGTGACAAGTTTTCTTTAAATTATAATGCTTAATACAAAAAAAAAGTTCTTGATTTTTTATGAACCCATTGCGAATTTGGAAAAAGTTGGATGAGTCTATTTTATACCCTTTGTGAATAAAATTTTTACATAAATGCGTTTTTGTTGTTGCAGTCTGTGATGGACAATCTCTGTTTGGCCGTTGCACAAAAATTGAACGCTTCCACTAAAGATGCCTTCAAGGACGCTATCCAAACATCTCTGGTTCCCTACATGGAGAAAGCACAAACGCAAATGTTCAATCAGCTCAACCAAACCTACAATAATGGCACAAAGGAATGTAAGTTCTATTATTTCATTACCCTATTCATCATTATATAATGCAAGATATTTCATTTCAGCGTTTATTGGCATGTATGTTGAAACAGATACATTTATTTTACCCATCTCACTAGACAATGTCTATTATTTCATTACCCTATTCCCCTATTCATCATTATATAATGTAAGATATTTCATTTCAGCGTTTATTGGCATGTATGTTGAAACAGATACATTTATTTTACCCATCTCACTAGACAATGTCTATTATTTCATTACCCTATTCCCCTATTCATCATTATATAATGCAAGATATTTCATTTCAGCGTTTATTGGCATGTATGTTGAAACAGATACATTTATTTTACCCATCTCACTAGACAATGTCTATTATTTCATTACCCTATTCCCCTATTCATCATTATATAATGTAAGATATTTCATTTCAGCGTTTATTGGCATGTATGTTGAAACAGATACATTTATTTTACCCATCTCACTAGACAATGTCTATTATTTCATTACCCTATTCCCCTATTCATCATTATATAATGTAAGATATTTCATTTCAGCGTTTATTGGCATGTATGTTGAAACAGATACATTTATTTTACCCATCTCACTAGACAATGTCTATTATTTCATTACCCTATTCCCCTATTCATCATTATATAATGTAAGATATTTCATTTCAGCGTTTATTGGCATGTATGTTGAAACAGATACATTTATTTTACCCATCTCACTAGACAATGTCTATTATTTCATTGCCATTATTTTCAAAAATAGAAATAAAAAATAAAAAAATCATTTTCAGCTAAAACAACATCAATAAAATCGTATTTTTCAATCTTAGCACTCTAGCTCACCCAAAAGTCACGAGCCGCCACTGATCAACAGTATAATATGTACTATAAAACAAAGTACATTGCAAAGCGCCCTTAACCCTTACCACTCCTTTGTCGAGTGTGGCTCGACATTATATTTCTTACACCAACTCCTATGTCGAGTCATACTCGACATTATAGTAACGCAATTTCGAAAAATAATTTAAATTATCAAATGTTACATATTTTAAAAATTTTTGTTTAACTTTTTATTGAGGCCACTTTTTATCCCTTTTTTGTAAATTAATTAAGGAGTTGGTAGTAGGTAATTAAAAAAAAAATTAGGAGTGCAAAGGGTTAAGGTGTTTTTTCGCATAAACGGTGCTACCTATATAAATTATTATTACTTAATATTTTGTTGCAATTGCAGATGTATCGACTCTGGAAAGCTGCACAAAGCGCACAACGGACCAATTCAGCGGTTTGGACGAGACATGTACACAAATTAATTCAATGACTACGCAATTACAACACATTTTAGACCAACAAAGTAAACAATCAATCATGAATTCACAAACGCAACAGACAGTCAAGCAATTGAGTAATATGACGAAAGATCTTCAGTCTATGATTTCAAAAACACTCGAAGGGTTTGTGCAACTTGTTTTTATTTAAATCTTTTTTTATATTATGTGCACCCCTTGTTAAATAATCTTACTTTACGCATTTTCCCTATAACACAATATTTTTTTTTTATAAATAGCACTGAATGTGATATTATTTCATGTGCTGCATACATTTGTCTCCCTGAAGTGTAGAGCTACAAATTGTGTATTTAGAGTTCACCAATGAAGATCCCAATTATTTCTCAGAGTCAATTAAAACGATAAGTCTCTAGTTAATGACATAATATACTTTACCTTATATTCTTATAATATCAACAAGTTTAGAAAGCAACAGCTTACTGTACCTCGCTTATTGCATTACTAAAGTAATTTATAATGTCATTGACTCTAGTAACAAGAGCACCCCGAATATTTACTTCTCAAGTGAATTTACATTATCGGTAATGTTCTCAATGTACAATTGAACATATTGACATCATAATCTAATTCAAAATTTGAATGTCGTTTCAGAGCGCTCTCTAATCACATGACCCCCATAAAAGAAAGCATCCGAGAACAAATAAGCTCTGGCATGGCTGCCCATGCCGCTCAGTTGGAGGACAGTGTACTGCATGCCGTCAGGTCACGCACTCAAACCCCGGCGCCCGCCGTCATAGATATGCAAGTAAGTGTTGTTACAACCCATATAAAATATCTTCATAACTTTTATCTGTATGATAATTGATTGCGTAAAAATACTGACATAAATTTTGCTGAAAATCGTTACAAAAATTATCTGTTCAGTCATTGTTTTCTCAAACAAATGTCTTGCACAATGAACAACAATACTTGTAAAGAAACATTACTCGGTGGTTGATAGCCCGGTGGGCAGGACACTAGTTTGTCGGATGGATCGAATTTTATACTCAGTTCATATCCACTAAGGTGGTCCAGGCCTACATAGTAAAAAATAAAAAATCAAATATAGGTGTAGCCGTACCCTTGATTTGTTACACCTACCATTCCTACGATGTGTTAAAAATTTCAGCCCTTTATCTTATATACAAATCATAATGACTCATCGAGCAAGTTTTTGTACCCAAAATTTAAGGATTCGAATTATAAACAAAACACGTAATTTAAGGTTTATTAATATTACAAGTATTTTAATCAAATAAGTATACAAATTATTTAAATATGAATAAAATTTTGTAACAAAGTAATACTTAACATAATATTAGTCGCAATCTTTCAAAACTATGTTTGTTAACTCCTTTTCTGTTTTGTTCAACGATGTGAAGTAAAAATTGCTTTTCTTCCTCAGTCTTAGTGAGTAACGTGTTATAATCTTCAAACAGTTTAACTCCTCTCTCCGCTGTATCATTAACAACACGCAAATTTGTGACGCAGCTTTTGCCTTGAAGGTAATCAACATTGTCATTCCAAGTCTCAGGAGGTAATTGCAAGAAAGAGTCCTTGATTTCAGCCATTTCTCTCAATTCTTCAGATCTTTGTTTCCGTTTTAGAGAGCGTTCTTTGACCTTTTCTAGTTTCTTGTCGATTGAGGTCATTATCATCTTACGTTCTCCTCTTTGATCGATGAGAAACGCTCTGTCTTCCGCAATTTTGATCAAATTCAAAGCGCTTCCATGGGCAATATCAAAAATTTTGTCTAGTTCTTTTGTAAACAAATACTCTTATTCTTTGTGCTTCAGAATTTCTTCCTTGATTTTTCTTCAATAGCAACCAGTTCTTATGAAACTTTATCAGTTTTTCAATGCAATGATTTTGTTGTCCGGTCGGAATACTAGATTTACTCCATACTTTTATAAGTTCTGGAATAAGTATATGCGCGGAGTCTTTCACATTTTTGATTCATTTAATATGTGGTGAAAACGGAGTAAAACTTGCCGAAGAGTAGGAAGTTGATTAAACCTCATCAATGGCTCAATATCTCGAACCCCAAGTAGAAAAACTTTGTCTTTTTTTCGAGTAGATGAACACATTTTATCACACTGATTCACTTCACAGTCTACGAAATAAGTGTTTAAATTTGTCTATAAAACTCTTCAGTACTTTATTTTAATATTTATTTAATAGTTTAGCACACTGCCATATTCAGACTGATAATAATTATTCATAACTCACGGTTTATATACACAAATATAGGGTAGGGGGAGAGGGGTGGTCTACAAGGATTTTATTCGAATATATGGGTTTTCTTACAATTGTTACTAAGTGGTTTTTGGCTGTCTAATTTCTAATTATTTTGGTTTTTCCCAGTAGGCTTAATTACCTCGGACTTGTGGCTTTACTTCAATAATGTTTGGGAAAAACCTTAAAAGTAATATGCATTTTTAATGACCTGGAATAATTATATCACCATAAATATAATAACAATTTGACAACACTAAAAATTAGTTTATTAATAATGCATGCATATAAAACTCTTCAGTACTTTATTTTAATATTTATTTAATAGTTTAGCACACTGCCATATTCAGACTGATAATAATTATTCATAACTCACGGTTTATATACACAAATATAGGGTAGGGGGAGAGGGGTGGTCTACAAGGATTTTATTAGAATATATGGGTTTTCTTACAATTGTTACTAAGTGGTTTTTGGCTGTCTAATTTCTAATTATTTTGGTTTTTTCCAGTAGGCTTAATTACCTCGGACTTACTCGGAGATGAAAAATAATAAAAAAAAATTTTTGGACCACCCTAATATCCACGTTATGCTTACTTACTTTAAGTCTGATGGTTACATACGAGGTTTGTTCAAAAGAAAAGGTGAATTTTGAATTTTCGCGGGCTGTGCATATACGATTATCGAATTTTTTGTTTATGTTATTATATTATGTTTATCATATGTTAGCATTATCAGCCATTTTAGATTAGTGGTTTGTTTTTGACAACTGGAAAGGTTAGTCACGTTTTTGTTTGTTCTTCGATTTTTTATTTTTGAAAAAAATGGATCAAAGAATATGTATTAAATTTTGCGTTAAAAATGGAATAAAGTGCTCCAACGCACTTAAAATGTTGACTGTCGCATTCGGCGAGTCTACTTTGTCTCAAAAAAGTGTTCATAAGTAGTACAAGCGCTTTACATAAGGCCGAGAAGATGTTAATGACGATGAGCATCCTGGAGTTGCAACCACGTCAACAAACGAAGAAAACATTGAAACAGTGAAGAAAATCGTTTTGGAAAATCATCGAATCACTATTAGGGAAGTTGCAGAGGATGTTGGCATATCAATCGGCTCATGCCATGCAATTTTCTCAAATGTTTTGAGCATGAAACGTGTGGCAGCGAAGTTTGTTCCGAAATTGCAAAATTTTGAGCAAAAGCAACGTCGCATTAGTATCGCTCAGGAGTTGTTGAATGACGTCAACGACGATCCAGATTTGCTCAAAAGGGTCATAACTGGTGATGAAACGTGGGTATATGGTTATGACGTCGAAACCAAGACCCAATCATCCCAATGGAAGCGGCCAGAAGAGCCAAGACCGAAAAAAGCACGCCAAGTTCGATCAAATGTGAAGGTTTTGCTCACTGTTTTTTTCAATTACAATGGCGTGGTGCATCATGAGTTTTTGCCAACAGGTCCTATGGTTAATAAGGAATACTACAAGGAAATTATGCAACATTTGCGTAAAGCAATACGGCTCAAACGATCGGAATTGTGGAAAAACAAATCATGGACTTTGCATCACGATAATGCACCAGCTCACACATCAATGCTTGTTCGTGATTGTTTGGCCAAAAACAACACTGTTATCATGCCTCAACCACCGTATTCACCAGATTTGGCTCCCTGTGACTTTTTCCTACTCCTGAAACTGAAGAGACCAATGAAAGGAAAGCGTTTTGCCACAATTTGATGAGATAACGTCAGAATCGAAGAACGAGCTGATGGCCATACCGAAAAGCGCATTCCGGAAGTGCTTCGAGGATTGGAAGAAGCGCTGGCATAAGTGCATTATATCTGAGGGGGATTACTTTGAAGGGGAGAAAATGGATATTGATGAATAAATAAATACTATTCGAAAAAATTCGAAATTCACCTTTTATTTTGAACAAACCTCATACATGAAATTTGATCAGTTGTGTGTATTTTTGTTCAACATAGTTATCACATTCATATTATAGTTGTTCCATAGTTACAATATGTATATTTACATACTGTTATTTGCAAATTGATTTGTGACATTGGTGAGTTATTTTATTATTTTTGTACATGTTGTGACAATTTTGTGGTGAACAAACGTGAAATTCTTCAATTTATTTTTTATAACTTATTGAAGTTTGTAAACTTCATTGTAATATTTTAATCATCGAAGAAGATAATATTAACACATCCCAAATGAACCACGAAACCGAAAAAACAACAGAAATTAAAAAGATTTCAGTCGCATCTGGGACTCGAACCCAGGACCTCTACTTATCCAGGGTAACCGCTTAACCAACTTAGCTAATGAGACCAGTTCAATTTACGCCATTTACACCGATATCATACTTCTAAGATTTGTTAATATTATCCTCCATTTTTATAAATCCCATATTAGCTATCCTTATGATGATTGCAATTTCACAGCAATCGGAATAGAGTCTCGGATATACCTACCCGATTTTTATTTATATGAGACATCTATTGACTTATTTTACAAGTCTGGAAAGAAATATTCAATTTATTTTTTATAACTTATTGAAGTTTGTAAACCTCATTGTAATATTTTAATCATTGAAGAAGATAATATTAACACATCCCATGAGGATAATATTAACAAATCTTGAACATGAAGTATGATATCGGTGTAAATGGCGTAAATTGAACTGGTCTCATTAGCTAAGTTGGTTAAGCGGTTACCCCGGATAGGTAGAGGTCCTGGGTTCGAGTCCCAGATGCGACTGAAATCTTTTTTATTTCTGTTGTTTTTTCGGTTTCGCGGTTCATTTGGGATGTGTTAATATTATCTTCTTCAATGATTAAAAAAAAAACGTAAAATTAATTTGAGGTTTTCGTCCTTCAAAGGGTTTTGTGTTTTAGACTTGTTTGTATTCATAATTGAAAATATTTACTCGCATTTATAGGTTTACCCGAATAAGCTAGAACATTTTAACGCATTATCCACCAATAATGGATTTTTTCTTTCCTAAGGTAACTGTAACAATTTCGCGAATTACCATTTTAAAAATTATAACAAAGATTGTCATCAGTTTGTAGATCAATACGCTCCTACTAGAACATTTTCAACCGCATTTCCAAGGGGGTTATTAAATCAATCTAATATGGGCTTGACCTTTTTAAAATAGGCAAAGCTTTCTTCAAAAGTAGATAATAATTCAGAAATTTTGTTAAAATAAATTGATTTGAAATCAGCCTTACTTTTTTGACAATGTGAAATGCGGTCACGGACCGCACTCGAAGTGCCGGTGGGTGGCGGTTTGTGCATCCGTGATCTGAGTAAAGTGCACTGAAGGTGGCATATCATTAAATTGTGGCATACTATACAAACGTTATGTTTTTAAATTGTAGATTCAACAGAATCAAATCGAGCAGCTGTTGTCCAGTGGGCAGACGAATGCTGCTTTCCAACAGGCACTCAGTGCGGCGGACCTTCGCCTCGTGGTGCACACATGCGCGTCTGCCGACCCCCGCCACGTGTTCAGCCAGCCGTGCCCGCTGCAGCAGAACGTGCTGCTCTCGCTTATCCAGCAGCTGGGGGCGGACATGAACAGCGACACGCAGCTGAAGCATAGGTAGGACGGAATCACTATTCCAGCAGTTGATTGTTTCATTGAATGACTTCTGCAAAAGGTACTAGTGCCAGTTATCCAGTTGTCTGCCACAGACTAAGCTGGGGAAATTAACTGTACAGTCTGTGTGAGGAGACACTGGGCCTGCAATGGACTGAAGTAACCCGAGATACCTTGACGATTTACTCTACTAAGAAGAGGGGAGGAAAATGATTTTTCAACCTATGTAATCATTTGCAAGGATTTCTTGGTGGTGTCGTTTGGTGACGGAGTATTTTGAATTTACAAATGTAAGTAGTGTTAAAATGTGAGCATGGTCAAGTAAAGTTGAAAGAAAACTTTGTCAGAATTCATCTTGCAATCATATTTTTTGGTTGATGTTTACTACATACCATGGTGTGGGTGGCGTGCAGTACATAGAGGCTGAAAAGCTGTGCATACTCCAAGAAAGTGGAGGGTAAAAATAAACAAAAAAATTAATTATTATTTTTATAAACAATAATTATTAATCTAAAACACTCATCCAAATTGAAAAAACCTTCCGAGCAAAGATAAATGTCGCCGGCAGGACTCGAACCCGCACCCTTCTAATATCCGGTCAGATGCTCTACCGTTGAGCTACGTCGGCTTATCGCAAACCCGCCAAGTTAATCAAGTGTTTTAGATTAATAATTATTGTTTATAAAAATAATAATTGTTACCCTTTGCGCTATGCACAAAAATCTTGTCTTAAGTTTTTAAGAACTTTAGTTTATCAATTAAAAAAATTAATATAAAAACAAAAAAAATTCTGATAAAAATGTAATTTTTCCATAAAGACCAGGTTCCATTCATGTTAAAAAACTATCTTCCTCAAGATAGTATTTTTGTAGCATCATCTCATGGGATTCACTTAAAAATGAACCCTATATTGGCTAATATTACATTCTTTTTGTTTCCAAAAGCTGGATTACATGGAGTAACTGTAGTAATTTTTGCACAAAAAAGGTTCATATTGAAATGACCTTGTAATAATTTCTGCAGCCCCGTTTTTACACTTCATAAATTGTTCGTTTTTTTGCTAATGGTGACTGACATCTGTCGAAATATTTCAAAGCCAATCCTTCCGATTTCCAATTAGTAGATCGATCCTTTGAACCGAAATAATAATAAACTAATAATAATAATAATGAAAACTGTGAGTTCATTATACATAATATAATAAGTAACGCAGTTATAATATTTTTACTTTCCATCAAATTAATTATGAGTTGAGGTTTGTAATGAAAACTATTGGTTTTGATATAACATGTTTTTTTTTTGCTTTCCGTATTATTATTTTTTTTAAATCACAGATAAATAATTAAGTCGAACTTGGTTATAACGATCTTGGCCATAATGAGCAATTACCCAATGATATTTTGGTTCAGGCTTATTTTCATACAATTGTTGGCTGTTATAATGAGGACGCTTATACGGAATAATTTCTTAATGTATCCTGCCCCCCTGATATGATTTTTACAAAAACAGCGCTATACAAATTATCCAATAATAATTATTATTATCGTCTAAAAAAATCAATTTTTGAAGTATGTAATGACAAAAGTTGGTGGCTTAGCGGTAGGTCGTCGGTGGCGGCTGGGGACTGGCGGGCGGAATATTTTTATGGTGCTACTTGTGTATGTTTGTGGGTAATGTGAAACATTCCTATCCATCGGTCACTTTGTAAAATTGTTATAAAATTTGAGTACCTACATCCCTACATATGGGGTAAGTTTATGATAGTGATGCACAATGCTTTTAGCAGAGGGGCCGCTTTATCTAATTAAATACAGCTCGCGACCTACAAATGGATTTTTGATTTTTTGAGTGAGGGGGGGGTCTGATAGCGAAATTCATAATTTTATTTTTCTGGGGATTTTTTGATTTTCGTGTGGTTCGAACCGATTCTTCAAATTCTGTTTATGAATGATATGAAACGGTATGAATTAACAGACTCTAAAAATTGGTCTCTGCCAGGGTTTTCAAGAATTATGGCAGGCGTTCTTTCTTATATAACGTGCCACGTGGGCCGTACTAAATTCGCCCGCGGGCCGCACAAATTGGGCTGCGGGTTGTGCACTCACTGTTTTATGACAATTAAAATCACACAAGCTAGTGATTTATGACAAGAAATATTTTTATGACCCAAACAACATGCGGAACTTTTTGTGGGTTACGCCACTTCTGCGCCAACCACCTTAAATGACCTCAAAAAGTGCAGGTTTTAAATGATTGTCCTACTGCAGAAAACAACTAATGTTAATTATGAAATATTTAGTTACCAGAGAAAATAAGCAATTGTCGGTTAGAAGTTTGCAACTGTCACCAAGTTCTATTACTCGCTGATACAACACTAAAACTCTGACAATAGGTTATATATATTATGTAATCTGTTAGTTTTTAGATGTTCAGTGTGCTTCTACTATTAGATATCCTTCACTAACTGAATTCTGAACAAATAATTTCACAATCTTTTCCGTCAAAGATAATTCTTAATTTTTTTTTTAAATTTGCAGATATTTAGAAGAAGCTGTGATGAATCTGGACAGCGGCAACCCGGCGACCAGAGAACACATGCCCCGAGTGCTCAAGGAGCTTCAAAAGCAACTCTCCAATTTCATCGCTTGCAATCCTTACAACGAGGCCACTCGGAACCTGAAGGTCTTGATGCTGGCCACCGAGGCCCTGGTGAGGCCCGGAGACTCGGCAAGAACCCCCTAACTCCATCCTCGCCATTCACATACTACACTGTTACATGTTTCCTATTCATCGGTGGGCCCAATTCCTAACATAAGTTATTAATTAATAGCAAACTTATTTCACATCTCATTTTTATTTCAGTTCAAGTGTTTTTGTTCTCAAAAATCAATTCACTTAGTAAAGTAAAGTACTATTTTTTTTAATTTTATCTTCCTGCAAATTATTTGAGTTGTAAAACGTGAAACGATACCAATTTTCTATCCTGTGGTGAGATTATCTAATACTTACATTTTATTTGATTACTTTTAATAAATACACAAGATAATTATTGTTCTTGATTTTGAGCACTGACCCAGGACCACTGGTAGGATCAGATTGTTTTTCAATTGTAAGTATTATTATGAGAATATTTTTTTTATGTTACGTACAAGAATTACTTTAAAAAATACAATTTTCTAATAAAATATGCCCGTGTTTTATCCCCTCTCCCAGTAAC
The DNA here is from genome assembly GCA_022606495.2 of Halesus radiatus. Taxonomy (NCBI): domain Eukaryota; kingdom Metazoa; phylum Arthropoda; class Insecta; order Trichoptera; family Limnephilidae; genus Halesus; species Halesus radiatus. Next base: position 53,138 of record JAHDVE020009393.1, read on the forward strand.
CATAATGGCGGCAATTGACTTAAGCATTCGCTCGTTGTGAACAAGATCCAACATGAATATTGGCCATGTCAATACTCAATAGTGAGTCGAGTCGCTCGCGGGTGAGCACCGAACTTGCTCCACTTGGCTGGCTGTTTCTTAGCGAATCCCTTTGTAAATGTTCGCCATTCGGCACATGTTAGACGCTGGTCGCAAGCATTATCGCGAGCGCATCTTGAGCGGGAGTGTGTTTATTGGTGTAAGTAGAAAAAAAATTGCATTTTCTTATTTTACACAAGTTTGTTACCCAAACACATTTACTTTTCTTTTAATAGCAGTATCGGATTAGAAGAAACGTAGCACACAACCTTTACGTCTGCCATTTCGACTCGGAGTGTGGAGCACAGCCCAGCCCATAGATACATAGGATGAATCTTTTAATAGCAGTATCGGATTAGAAGAAACGTAGCACACAACCTTTACGTCTGCCATTTCGACTCGGAGTGTGGAGCACAGCCCAGCCCATAGATACATAGGATGAATCTTCAGGCACCGTGAACATTGCTCGTGACAAGCAAATATTCACGAGTGAATGCTCAAGTCAGTCACCACCTTAATATGTAGAATGAACGCATGATTATAAGATCCTCATTCATACTATTGTGAAGCCCCTGTCTGCCTATGTGCGAGTGTCTGGATTCCATACTCGAGGATTTTGTAGATGTGCGTCGACTCTTTTAAAAATAAAAGACACTATGTGCCTCGCAATGAAGATACGATAAGACACCTGAGACTTTGATATTAAAATTTCATGAACATAGAAATTTATTCCTTAGTTAACAGCCCAGTAATTACAAAGTTTCTGTCTGTAAAAGTGATGGACAGTAGAAAAAATAAAATCGGGCAAATTTTCATTGTTTATTGATATTCAAGGAAAAATAAATAAATCAAATTGTCTGTTTTAGAGTCTGTTTGATGTGTGAAGGAAGTTTAACCCTTTTGCGCTTTCGCACCCTCCCGCTTTCTCTTTCCGTTGGGACAGGTTTGGTTGGCTGTTTGGATTTCTTAGTTTTCTTCTTCAGGCACGACAAGGGATTAGGGCCGCCTCTCTTCTTTTTCTTTTTACTTTTCAGAGTTTCATCTGTTTGGAATCCAGATCTTTCCTTTAAAGTTTTTAGGGTTTTCTCTTGTATTGTAGAGATAGTCCCGAGGAGATCATCTTGTTTAGATTTGGCAGCCTCACAGCTCGCAGGCGAAGGTTTCTCTAGAGTGGGGGCTTTCTTATGTAAATATATCAGAGGTGTGCCGGGAATATTCCTCAAAGTGTGTTGCAGATCTCTATCTTGTGTTGCCACAATGTAATGAGTCTTATTATCAGATCCGATCATGGAAAGCAAACAATCTGCCCCGGAAATGGGATCCCGATGTCCACACTGATGGATACCAAATTGCTTAAGAATGGTGAGGGCCCCCAATGCCTTTTTGGCAATTTTTTCAGTTTCTATGAGGACACATTTGGTGGTTAGAAGTTTTACTTCAGCAACCAGATATTTAGGCACTTGCTCCTTGATGTTTATTTGTTCCTTAAAATAAATAAAAATACATAATTCATGGAAACGAACAATACTATTAGAAATAATCGAATCTCAACACTTTTATTGAGTGCTTCATTGTATTACGCTAGTTGTTGGAATTGCCAGAAGTTTCGGCTAAAAAGTTTGGGACAACATCTTGCCATTTCTGGCTTTGCTCTTTTAAAGTGAGGTGTGAGTCTGCACTATCTGCTTCTGGGTCCGGTAATTCTTCAACGGGAACCAATATATCATCAAAAGGCAAATCATCTTCTCTCCAAGCATCGTCAACCAAATCTACTAGTCGAAGATTCCTCACTACGTCACTGTCCATTTCTGAAAGAACAGTTCAATATATATTCGCGGTCAAACGAAAATTTAATATCAAATGGAAATCAAAAAAGTGTGGAGATTCGAAACGTTACAAAAATAATCAAACCTCCTTGGCGATGAAACAAAAAGTTCCGTCAATAAGTACTTGGTAAGGCTGGTGGAATTCATAATTATTACAATAAAAACTTAAGAATCTCTGCACTTTTTTGTATCGGCCGATTTTCATTTTGAAGAATACGAACTCTCTTTAATGAGGTAAACTACCAAAACAAATTGCTTGAAAATTCACATGCGACAAAAGCGACAACTTCTAATCATAGACAAAATATATCACATTGCGAATATTGAGATTTCCAATCATTCCATAGATCGTAAGATTTACGAATAGCAGAGACAACGTATTCCATTAATGATGTGCGAAATCAGGCACGACATAATCGAAGTTTTTTTTCCGGAATTCGAATAAAACAATTTATTTATCCGAAAATTAAATCGTTTTTACGATTCCGAAAACAATAACAACTTAACATCTAAACAAAACAAGTTGTTATGCTTGATAAGACGTTAATTATTTCGGTGGGTTACAATTCTAGGAATAACGCAAAAAGGTTAGGAACTAAAAATCAATTTATGTATTTACTATAAGGCATTTATTTTTCTACTCGAGGGGTCAGTATTAAACTAAAGTTAATCTTAATTAGGTACAAAATATCATTAAAATTAAAGAGTCAAGTACTTAATTCTAAGTGAAGTCTTTGTTCATAAAATTAGCGATACACTCGGCTTATTCAACGTAAAAGTCTATATTCTTCAAACTGATTTCACTGGGCAATAGGAGGATTACAGCAAGAGTTCAAAAGCACTTCCCTGTTACGATGACTATCCAGAGTCCTGTGGCTGGTCTTCGAAGGGCGGAGACCAGTAACTTCCTGGCCGGACGTCGGCATCAACCGCGGTCAGAGGATCTGGGCGGCCTCTCTGAGGGGTGAGGATGGGTACCTTCCGGGGCGGGAGCGTACAGTCGACTTGTCCCGTGGCCTGGGCGGCCTCTCCGAAGGGCGAAGATGGGACAACCTCCCGCGCCGGAGTCCTGATGTCAACCTTCCTGTAGCCTGCGTTCGGAACTCAACTGGTCCACTCGACGACTCCCGCGGCCTGGGTGCTCTCTCCGAAGGGCGGAGAAGGGGCAACCTCCCGAGCCGGCGTTCTGAACTCAATTGTTTTGACGACCAGCTCCTTCTGTCACCGGTTGTCGTGTTTCTCGTAGAGATATCGTTCTCCCTCGTCCGTCTCGCGGAAAATTTGCGACGGTTCCCTAGCGCTAGCATCGCCCTTTACCTAATTCGGCCGCAGCTGACTGGTCCCACGGTTACCGAGATTCTTCCGATTCAAGTAATGGTCGGTTTATGACCCGTTTTGTTTGGCCGGCCGCCAGTTTATTATGGTCCTCAAGTGTCCTTTGTTAAAATAATGCCAACTTTCTAAACTATTAGTTAAGGGTGCTTTAAGCTTTACGATAGTTTCCGGTCCGAACAAAATGCACGCGGCTAGCCTTTGTGCAATTTGTTCAAGGCCTGTCTAGTCGAAGAGAGTTATTAAGAATTAAAATGCACATGTTGGTGTGGCGAGTAAATAGCCACATCTAATAATGGGCTTAATACCCTGATAAAAAAATAAATTAAAAATCAAGATTCTCTCTCTGGCGCAAACTGCAATAAATTGGTCAAATACAATGAAAACTACCACTAACCTTATCAGCGATCTCATCTGCCAGTCTAGAAGGTCCACTTCTCAAGGTGTGGTCGGTTTTCTAAAGAGTTCACAGCACATAGAATGTTGGAATTAGAGCAAACTCTTCTTTCCATAACTTGGAGAACAATACTAATTCCAGTTTGCCCAAGTTTGTCCTGATCGCAAATCTTTTCACATAAATGCGAAAAGGGCACGTCACTGCTCTCTGTTGTGCATTCAGAGAACACTAACTCGATTAGGGCAGATTCCAATGCACAGAGCCAGACATATTACGTTGCTTCCCAGAGAGAGAATATGTAATGAAATGTTACTTACAAAAAGATATAGATATGATTCTAAAAATATTAAATAAAAATATAATCTACATAAATAATAAATATGGTGCTCAACCACATGTTTCAAAATAATTAGGTCTATGAATTCGGTCATTAGTTATGTGTATATCATGCTCTTACTTATGTGGGTTCATAATATCTCTTGGAATAACGCAAAAAGATAGGAACTGAAAATCACTTTACGTATTAGGATAAGACGTTTATTCTTCTATTCAAGGGGTTAGTCTTAAATTCGAGTTAATCTTAATTAGGTACAAAAAGGTTATTAAAATTAGATGTTCAAGTGCTTAATTCTACATAAAAGTCTGTATTCTTAAAATTAACACTTCCGTTTTCTGATGACTATTCAGGGTCCAGAGTCCTCGCGTCTTTGTAACTGGTCTCCGAAGAGCGGAGACTAGTAACTTCCTGACCGAAATTCGGCAGCAACTGCAGTAAGTGTACAGCCACTTGTCTCGTGGCCTGGGCGGCCTCCCCGAAGGGCGGAGATGGGACAACCTTCCGAGCTAGAGTAGTGGAGTCAACCCTGGCCGTTCGCTGAAGGGAGTTCCTCCTGCGATGGAGATGGGTACCTTCCTGGGCGAAAGCGTACAGTCAAGCTGTGCCATGGCCTGGGCGGCCTCTCCGAAGGACGGAGATGGGACAACCTCCCGAGCCGGAGTCCCGAAGTCAACTGGTCTCGACGACTGGCTCCTCCTGTTGCAGGTTGTCATCGGTCGTAGTGATATAGTTCTCCCTGTTCCAGCCTAGCGGAAATGTAGCAACGGTTCCCTGGCGCTAGTGTCAACCATTAGCTAAAACGACCACTTGGTGCCGCAGGTAGGCTCGTTCCGCAACTTAACATAATTATCCCTAAAGCTATAATTTAGGTATAAGAAACATATTCAACATAGGCTAACTTATAAAATAGCTAAATCTAAGTGTACAAAAAATGTTTTTATATCTAGTTAATTAATTCTAATGTTAACATTAATATTGAAAGAATTGCCTAGCGTTTAATATATTAACTAATGCAAGGAGAATTTGTCCCACGGCTTGGGCGAGATCGTTAAGTCCGTTCAAGGGTAATTTTTATGACCGGTATTGTCTGAGGGGCCGTTAAGGTCCTTTTGGTTTATTGCTGTCCTCGGGTGGAAGTGTACTTTGTCAAATTATGCCAACGTTCTAAAATAATGGGTAACTCTCTAAGCTTTATGATGGTTTCCGGTCCATCAATAATGAAAGATGATAGCCTATTTCAATTTATTCAGCGCCTATCTAGTCTGGGGAAATTATTAGGAATTAAGACGGACATGTTTTAAAGTCGGTAGGGTGAATTCGGCCAGGTGTTTTGTACCAATGGGTATATCAAAGTCATCACTACTAAATTCCGGTGTATTAGTTGTTCAAGAAAGAAAATCTGACTGTCCTCGTCTTTACTTTAGGTCACTCTCTGACGGTCCGGTAGGGAATCGACATAAACCTCATGCGTGATACCGACAGGGCACTGCGCCATACATTTCAATGGGTGCTAGCTCACGACTCGGGGGGGTAGCGAGAGCGGCGCGACGTACTTCTGTTATACCACAAGCGGGACAATTCAGTAGCTTTTCGGTAAACACGTCCCCAGTATATCTATGCACTGCGTTTCGATCGTTTACGCGCCATTTATCCTTTGAATTCAAACATGGAGCGGGTATGAATTTTCGGCTAATAATGGAGGTAGAGAAATATGCACGCCTTTATAACTATAAATTACCGGCATATGAAATAAAGGGGACAACGGAGAAAGCTTGGTGTGCAATAGGAAGACTTCTTATATATGGAGTAACGTGCTGGACCAGTTCTTGGAAGGTTTTTTTGATATTCAGTACATTTGCCGGAATTTGACATAACCTACAATGAATGTTACGTTAGATGTGGAGGTGGACCTAAAACCTCCTCCTTTTTGTCTCGTTCGAAGGAATAAATAGCATACCGGAGCCTCGTCTTCACTTGATTCACTCGACATTTTTCGATTTTGACTTTGAATGCGATAACATTCAGCGGTGAATGTCATAACAGAAATCTGCAATACCGACAATTTACTGGCGGCTACAAATCACTGCAGACCCGTCAGAGAGTCGAGGAGGAAATATCGTGAAACATTTCCTGCATTTTTTTTGCACCTGGTTTTTGTCGATTCCCTACCGGACCGTCAGAGAGTGGCCTTAAGGAAAAAATGTTTTTTTTTTATGTCGACATGCCTTTCGATTTATCGAAATTCGATGTTTCGGTTACACTCATCACTACTTAACTACTCATTTCTTCTGCAAGCTACAAGATATATCTATGCTTTTGTTTATGCATGTCTTGTCTTGAAATTGGACAATTTGTCAAAGTTTCGTTTGTTTTTCGTTATAATTACTTTTGTGTATAACCTGTGAGTGTTCTTATAATCGCCTGTTAATAACTTGTCAGTATTAGATAGTGAAAATGCCGAGATCCCCGGAACTTGAAAGGGAAAATCGCCGTGGAACTCACTCTAAAAAGAGAAATCGTTCCCCTCACAAATCCTCGAATACTGACAACAGCAAAGGCAATAAAAAAATCCTCGATGAGCACAGATCTCGAAGCAACAGTCCTATACAGGAAAAAGAGTCCTACGAGAAACGTGGTCGATATAAAGAAAATGACACATCGTTAAAAGGAGATGCCAGTGAAAAGCGGGTTAAAACTAAAAGGCAAGAGGAACGCAGATCTCTTAGCGAAGGCCCAGTGCTTGAAAAAGAGTCATGCAAGATACGTGATCGGTACAAGGAAAAACAAGTAGAATATGAAAATGACCCTAGTAAAGGTGATTCAAAAAGAAACATTGAAGAGGTCAAAACTCGTACTAAGAATCCTATTTTAGAAAAAGATAAACGGTATAAGGAAAAATATCCTTCACCACAAGATGATGAAAGTGATAGCGACGATGAAAAGAACAAAGATGTTCGGAAAAAAAAACGGAAAGTTCGTAAATCTCTTTCTAAAAGTCCAGTTAGCGATAAAGTGTCTAATGAGAGGGTTGATCAGCGTAAAAAAAATTATTCTGCTCAAGCCGAAGAAGAAAGAGACAGTGATACGATGGCTCGTAAGAAAAAAAAAGCCCGCCGGTCTACTAGTAAAAGTCCGATTCGTGAGGTAGAGCCAAAGAAAGGTGATGGCGATAGAAATAAATACTTCGCCCCGAAAGATGTTGAAAATGATGATCACAACAGGGTTGAGAAAAAAAATAGAAAAGTTCGCAAATCTCTCAGCAAAAGTCCTACTCGTCAAGAAGAATATCATGAGAGACCTAATCAGGATGAAGACTTGGCACCCAAGGAAGTTGACTATGATGTTGAAAAAAGAGTTGGAACGAAGAAGAAAAAAGTACAAAGATCTCCTAGCCAAATTTCTGTTGGTGTGAAAGAGTCCTCTGAGAGACGTAATCGGTTTAAGGAAGATAAAAGTGACCATAGAAACGTAGATCGCCAAAGAATTCAAGATGTACGCAGGTCTCGTACCAAAAGTCCTGAAATACAGTCTTATGATAGACGTAACCAGTACTCCGATGATTACTCCACCCCAAGGGATGAACAAAGGAAGTCATATAAGAGATATTGGGATGATCCAAATAAAAACAAAGATGAGAATAAAAGGCGTGAACGTAATCCTGAAAGAGAGTATGAAGTAGGGTCGCGGTATTATGACGATCCCAAAAAGCCTCAGAAGACAAGAGATAATGAGGTCAAGCCTGGCCTCCCAATTCGCCCTAAAAAGCAGAATGATACATTAACATCTAAAACTGGAGGAGCCTACATCCCGCCTGCCAGGTTGAGGATGATGCAGGCTGAAATAACTGATAAAAGCTCAGCTGCCTACCAGAGAATATCGTGGGAGGCTTTGAAAAAGTCCATTCACGGTTATATTAATAAAATCAATACGGGAAATATTGCAATCATCATAAAAGAATTACTAAAAGAAAATATAGTTAGGGGAAGGGGACTGCTCTGTCGCTCCATCATCCAAGCACAGGCGGCGTCGCCCACTTTCACGCACGTCTATGCGGCTTTAGTGGGTGCCATTAATTCGCGTTTCCCCAATATCGGAGAATTACTTCTTAAGCGTCTCGTCATGCAGTTCAAAAGAGGTTTTAAACGAAATGATAAAGCCATTTGCATATCTGCATGGCTCAATCATAGTGGAGATCATCGCCCACTTGAGTGAACAATAGCATTTCTGAAGGAATGTGGCCAAAAACTTACTGAAGTGTCTACCAAAGGAATCAATGCCATATTTGAGATGCTGCGAAACATCCTGCATGAAGGGCAGTTGGATAAACGAGTTCAATATATGATAGAGGTTATGTTCCAAGTAAGAAAAGATGGATTTAAGGATCATGCTGCTGTGTTGGAAGAGTTGGAGTTAGTCCCTGAAGAGGACCAATTCACTCATCTCATTATGTTGGATGAAGTCACCGATACTCAAGATATTTTAAGTGAGTCTATTTAGATTATTAGAATATGTTATTTTTAAAATTTTTTATGTAGTATCGTTCTAGGTGGACAATTTGCTGTAGCTAGTGGCAACGAAGTGATGTAAAAGTCCAAGGTGTTCCCCGGTGCAAGTTCGGGTGTGAGTAGGATAAAGAATAGGCTTTCTTTTCAACACCCGAGTAATGGGCAACCCACGGGCATTTCCTAGGTATGCTACAATGTATCCGCTCGATGTGACCACACATGGATAGATAGATAGTCACGAACAGTAATAGGTGCACACAAAATCCGATGCAAAAAGGGCCAAGTGATTGCCCGATTATGTTACAAAACATAGGGTTGGGCAGAAGTGAATTAACATAAATCTCAAAAACTTATTTGGTTTTATAACCCACCTATTTAAATACAGCAGGTACTCCTCACTTAACGACCTACCTCTGTGCTTCTCATGCTTATTTGTGCCTTGCCCCACTCGCTTCAAAAATCTTCATGCTCGTTCATATATCTTTAAAGTGACGGTTGTGCGTTTCACCGCATGTTTCCTAATTACAAATAATAGATTATAATACAAGAACACAAACACGCATCGTGCTGAAATTTGTGCTGGTTTTACCATTTTATTTTCTCGGAAAGTCAGGGTTACAATATTTGTAAATACCTTTTTTTAATAAAAAAATTTAAAAGATATTAACCATCACTGTAAGTTTTAGTTACGTAAATTGCGACACATTGCTATAGCGCTGCAATTTTCAGTGTGCTTTTTGTTGTTTTCGGGAGAACACGTGTTCAATTTGAGCGTGGTGTATTGCGGTTGGCGCGTGTCTTGATAATTGTATTTATTGTTTATCCTGTTAAAGTAAATACACCATAAAGTGAATCGACATTTTTTACCATGTCGGAAGTTAATTCTATTGTGGATGATCGTAATGTATCAAATGACAGCGGCGCTACGGACAACGAGACCTTTGTTCCTATAAATGAAAACAGTGACGACGGAAGTGACATTATTGTACATCGCAATAAAAGTTTGCGAATAGAAATTGGATCTTCGGATTCATTTTCAAAAACACAATTGTGAAGTGAAATAATCTAAATAAATAAATGTGTAGTTTTTTTAATTAGAATTTTTTTCTTTACTTATATGATTTCAAAAAAAAAATCATTAAAATTGATTGATATTTGTTCTACTTTTTAATTTAAAAACACAGAATATCTCTAGCAATTTATACATATACTCTTTCTTATTATCTTTGCCCTTTGTCATTAAACTCGTATTTGCGCTTTTTTTGTTTTTTGTTATGAAACTTTGAACCCTTCTCTAGCTGGGAATAAATAATGTCTAAGTAAAAATTATACCAATCAAAAACTCAAGCTTTCTTTTTCTTTTTTAGATGTCTTCAAATTGGATCCAAGCTACGAAGCTAACGAAACAAAGTACAAAGAACTTAGCAAAGAAATTCTTGGCAGTGATGCTGACTCCAACTCTGACAACGGTTCCGAGAGCGGAAGTGAATCTGGCTCGGAAGTTGAAGAAGAGAACCAAGAAAGTAATCAAAAGGATGGCGTCATCATTGACAATACAGAGACTAATTTGATCGCCTTGCGTAGAACAATTTACCTGACCATCCATTCCAGTTTAGACTTTGAAGAGTGCGCTCACAAACTCATGAAGATGCAGCTGAAGCCTGGACAGGAGATGGAGCTGTGCCACATGTTCTTAGATTGCTGCGCCGAACAGCGAACCTACGAAAAGTTCTACGGTCTGTTGGCCCAAAGGTTTTGCCAAATCAACCGGATATACGTCAGTCCTTTTGAGCAAATCTTCAAAGACTCATACGGCACTGCTCACAGATTAGATACAAATCGGTTGAGGAATATAAGTAAATTTTTTGCACACCTTCTGTTCACCGATGCTATCAGTTGGGAATGCCTGGATTGTGTAAAACTGAATGAAGAAGATACAACAAGTTCTAGCCGCATATTCATCAAGATAATGTTCCAAGAGTTGGCAGAGTACATGGGGCTTGGAAAGCTCAATGAAAGATTGAAAGATCCGTAAGTTCAGGTTGTGATTAAATTGATCAAATTATTCTACTCGACTCGTTTAAGATTTTAATGTTTTCGTTTATTTTTCAGGACTCTTCAAGAACCTTTCTCTGGGATTTTCCCCAGAGATAATCCTAAAAATACACGTTTTGCTATCAACTTCTTTACTTCTATAGGCCTGGGAGGATTGACCGATGAACTCCGGGAACATTTGAAGCAAGTGCCCAAGGTAATACATAATTACAATTTATATTTTTCAATTCGTTTTCATATTAGTTATTAGTAAGATTCGCTAAAAGTGTTATGCATTATTAGAATGGGTGTTGATCTAGCCAATAGCGGGCTTTATACGTACGCTTCAGAACGAGCGTACACGCGCCGCTCTGGTCACCACTAAAAAAGTAAAGATGGGATTCTTATTAAAATAATGGGTGTATGGAACATATAAATGCTGTATTTCGGAGGGAACACCGGTACACATCGACACCTTAATCTATCAGTAGGAGTTTTATAGAGATAATAATAATAATAATAATAATAGTTGGATGATTTTTATAGTGACGTTTTTGTGAAAAATCACCTCAAGGGCGCTGTACAAATATTTCTTAACTAGATATTAGGAATATAAGTCAATAAAGGCCAAATAACTTTTTCACAATGATCGTTTATTAAAAGAACTTCTCGATTTATATGAGTTTCCTCAATGATACAATTGACATATATTCATGATAATTGACATCATTGAATGCGTCATTGAGATTAGTAGAAACATGTCAGTTTTGATGTTTTGATGATTTAGTTGTCGTCACTGATGTATCTTCCAGAAATAGTGACGTTGACAACTGCCATTGATGTCATTAAATTTGTCATCTAAATCTCAGAAACACATCACCTTGCGGTAACACTCCTTTTATATGTGGTTACGTAGGCGTATTTGTGCCATCCTTATGGGTAGGTAGTCTGATTTGGACGTCCAATGTAATGGGAATGTGTTCTAATCTGTTGGTAACATTATAACATTTATTATTTCTAATTTTGAAACTTTAAATTCGTAGTGGAATTCCATTTTAATATGAATTTTTTGATTAAAAATCCTTTGTAACTATCTTCCACTCGTTTATTTCAGACCGGACCGGTTTCACCCTATCACGGGTATCTTCAGACTGGTACAATTAAAACTAAATCTATCCTATATATAGCATTTTGTCAGGAGTGAGTCCCAACAATAAACAAGTAGAAGATAGTTACAAAGGTTTTTTTAATCAAAAATTCATAATAACATTTATTACCTTTCTTTCAGACCGAGTCTTTACTTCAGCAGTTGAATGTAGCGACAAACAATAAATCTAGCTCAAGCTCAAGTTCTAGCAGCAGTGATGATTCCAGTTCTTCTTCAGAAGATTCTTCTTCCGAAGGTTCTTCATCCTCATCAAGTAATTAAATACAACATCTTAATTAAGAAGTTCCCCAACTTTTTTGACCACAGAATCCCTTCCTAAATAAATAATAAGAAGAAATAAATCCAATGACGTAGCAGATTTGTGAGCTTTAAAAAAAAAAGATTTGTATTTTTATTATAAGAAAGACAAAGCTTACGAATAACCTGACAATATTTGAAAATGTTGATTCTGTCGTGATGGAGGACTTCGTCAACCGAGGAATTGAGGTTGCGACGTCTGGGTGAGAACCAATGTGCTACCAACTCAGTCACTAACCGGTCTAAATATGCAATTTCTACATGATGTTTTATATTTTCAATAATTCTTTTAACGATGTTTTTTTTTTATCATTTCAGGTGATGAATCTGAGGATTCTTCAGAAAATGAAACAGATAAAATTAAAAAACTTAACAAGAAAAATAAAAGTTCAACTTCTAAACATGCCAAAAATACAACAGGAGGCGACAAATTAACTAAAAATCAAGACGATCGAAGAAAAGTAAATGAGGAAAGTTGCATAGATAATGAGAACCGCAGTAAAGCAATGGATAACCGAAGAGATAGATATGAAGAACCTCGTAATGCATACGGGGATCAAAGCAACGCTGGTCATGGTCGAAGACAAATTAATGAAGAACAAAGCACTGCATATGAAGATCGAAACAGGACACGTAATGACCGAAAAGAAAAATATGAAGATCGTTTTAGAACACGTGATGACCGCAGAGAAACACATGATGATCGGAGAGACGCATTTGAAAACCGTAGCAATGCATACGAAAATCGGATTAAAACACATGAAGACAGAGGCCAAAACGATAACGACCGGAGGAAAGGACGTAATGAACAAAGAGAAACATATGATGATCGTAGGAAATTTCGTGATGAACAAAGAGAAACGCGTGATGAACATAGAGAAACATATGGAGATCGGTTGAAAATACACGATGACAGAAGAGAAAAAGTTCAAGATGAAGACCAAAGTGATGATGGCCGAAGGAAAAAAAATCACAAAGGTTCTGATGAAAGGAAGAGCAAACATTCAGAGAAAGGTAGTAAATCTAAAAAGGCTTCAAGTGAACATAAAAAAAGTAAGAAGTAAAATGAAAGTTTTGAAATGAGCAAAATATTTCATAAGAATTGATTATGTAGGTATGTAGTTCTTTTGCATTTGTACAAGAAAACAATGATGTGAAAAATACTCATTATCGCTCAATGACTACCTGTAAACGGACATATTATTTACAGCAGTGGCGTGCATTGCTCTATGATCAAAGGTAGGCTGTGCGTAGCTTTTCTAGTTGGGGGATGAGTGATGAAATTGTCCATTTTTATTATCTTCCGCTGATTTTGGCCAACTGAATAAATGAGCCTACAAGATCCTTACCAAATTCATTTAAAAATACATTTTATTCAGAGGTTTGTAGTATCTTTTTAATTCCTTTTTATGTAAATTTTTTCTTAGGGCAGGTACAGTTTTTCAGCCTTTATGGACTGCACGCCACTGATTTACACATTTATGCCTTTAAGAAAAAATAGTGACATTTAATTAATGAGGGAAGGCAGTTTTAGTAATTGTACTATTTGCAGACAGACTTGGCATACCCGGTTCTATTTTAACATTCGTACGACAAATGTTTCTTGCTTGTACCTTACAATGTTCAATAAATCCAACAATCAAAACTGCACACGTGATTATAATTAAAGCATAGTTTCTCATAACCATTTATAAAATTTGTGGACAGTTATAAACCCATTTGGATACGGAAATGAATTATTCCTAATAATCAATGATGTTGTAATGTCATATTTTTGTAAATCTTTAAATTTATTAAAGAATTAAGGATAAAAGTATGTATCTATTTTATTGGTACCCCTTGACTAATCAGCTTGTATCGAAGAATGAACAAGTGAATGATGTTTGTCGACTCTTGGAGGGTTGTGATTCCTCCTTAGTCCTTACAGGATCTATCATGAAGGCAGATATGTAGCAGTGTGGAGTGCTCAGAAGCCCAGAAGTCGAACTTTTTATTTTTGTGCAGGCCTTGAGTGTTGATAAAATTCACTTTTTTCAATTTAAACATTTTTGGCCTTTAGAGGGGACACCTACTACTGTAAGAAAGTAGAGTATGTTTTTTTGCCAAATTACCAAAAAGCGGGCCCTGGGTCAAGTGGGCCTGCCGGTGGTGTACATTTTATCATAAAATATAATTGTATCATAGCGATAGCACACTGTAGCAGCACAACAAGCGGTTGCGACCTATATGATTTTTCCAATTTCCCATGATTTTTCCATTTGGGATGAACTTTGCCTAAATTTAAAAAAAAAACAAATACATTATACATCAGTGGCGTGCATTGCCAAAAATGCCTATGAGAAAACGTAGGCTGTGCATTAGTTTTCAAGTTCACTGAATATTTGAAAATGGCCATTATATTATTATTTTCCGCTGGTTGTTGTGGCCAGCTGAATACATAAGTGCACAAGTTCCTTAAAGGGGGGCACTCAAAATACACAGTTAAAAAATTAAAAAATTTATTTTTAAACGCAAGAAACACTATTAGTGATTTATCTATAAATTCTACACGGGTAGTTAGGAAAATGTATATAGTTTTCAATGATAAAAGTTCTTAGACCGGAAGTTTTTAAGTTCTATATGAAATACTCTTATGTCCTGGAAGTTTAGGTAAAACTGTCGAAAATGGCTTTACTGGTTTCACACTTTGGTATTTATTTTATAGAATTTAAAAGATTACACTTTGAGAATTTTTATCATCGAAAACCTTAGACATTATCTCATTAACTAACTACCCTTATAGAATTTATAGATACATTATTTGTTGTATTGCTGCGTTAGCAACCTGCAATGTGACGTTTAGCACCTTATTTGGGTTTACCCCCCTCCTTATGATTTTCTTAATGTAATATTCTTTTATGTATTACTCTATGACCAAAGGTAGTCTATGCAACTGTGCGCTAGTTTTCAGTTGTGCGTTGAATATTTGAAAATGGCCATTATCATCTTCCGCTTGATCATCTTCCATCTTCATCTTGTTGTGGCCAACTGAATAAATAATCGTACAAGTTCCCTACCCATTTGTATATAATACGATTTTTTATATTAAATTCTTTTATGGTTCATTTTTCTTAGGGTACGCACAGCTTTTCAGTCTTTATGGACTGCATGCCATATACCTATGGTTAAGATCAATTTACTAATTGGAGGCTGAATGTTCAAAGGTACAAGACCTAATAATAACAAACATAATTTAAAACTAATAATATATAGCATAAATTAATGACATGTGATAGTTCAATTGTATGAGGTGTGTTCAAAAGAAAAGGTGAATTTTGAATTTACGCGGGCTGTGTACATTCGATTATCGAATTTTTTGTTTTGTTATGTTGGTACATATATGTTTATCATATGTTAGCATTATCAGCCATTTTGGATTAGTGGTTTGTTTTTGACAACTGGAAAGGTTAGTCACATTTTTGTGTGTTCTTCGATTTTTACTTTTGAAAAAAATGGATCAAAGAATATGTATTAAATTTTGCGTTAAAAATGGAATAAAGTGCTCCAACGCACTTAAAATGTTGACTGTGGCATTCGGCGAGTCTACTTTGTCTCAAAAAAGTGTTTATAAGTAGTACAAGCGCTTTACATAAGGCCGAGAAGATGTTAATGACCATGAGCGTCCTGGAGTTGCAACCACGTTATCAAACGAAGAAAACATCGAAACAGTGAAGAAAATGGTTTTGGAAAATCGTCGAATCACTATTAGGGAAGTTGCAGAGGATGTTGGCATATCAATCAGCTCATGCAATTTTCTCGGATGTTTTGGGCATGAAACGTGTGGCAGAGAAATTTGTTCCGAAATTGCAAAATTTTGAGCAAAAGCAATGTCGCATTAGTATCGTTCAGGAGTTGTTGAATGACGTCAACGACGATCCAGTTTTGCTCAAAAGGGTCATAACTGGTGATGAAACGTGGATATTTGTGGATTAACAAATCATGGATTTTGCATCACGATAATGCACCAGCTCACACATCAATGCTTGTTTGTGATTATTTGGCCAAAAACAACACCGTAATCAAACTTCAATGTACTCACCAGATTTGGCTCCCTGCGATTTTTTCCTATTCCCGAAACTGAAGAGACCAATGAAAGGAAAGCGTTTTGCCACAATTGATGAGATAAAGTCAGAATCGAAGAACGAGCTGATGGCCATACCGAAAAGCGCATTCCAGAAGTGCTTCGAGGATTGGAAGAAGCGCTGGCATAAGTGCATTATATCTGAGGGGGATTACTTTGAAGGGGAGAAAATGGATATTGATGAATAAATAAATACTTTTCAAAATTCCAAATTCACCTTTTCTTTTGAACCCTGTGGAATATAATAGAGAAAATTGTCTTACAAATGAAATCATAGAAGATAAATGGTTGGTGTAAAATGATTTAATTTTTATTGTTGTTATTTTGAAGCATATTTTGGCGCTCTCGTAGCAGCCGGCAGCTTTTTATAAGCACTCCAGTTTATCTGGGAAAAAAAATAGCATAAAATAACCGCAATAATTTATAGGTTACATTTATAAAAATCATATAATTTTAGTGTGGCCGTTTCGGGCTTAAATCAAGTTTATAATAAAAAATCAAATAAAAACCCAAACATTTTAAGTTCAAATCTGTCACTTTGTTCTAAATTAACCCAAAAGCATCGGTCATCGGTCGAAGGCGTTCGCCACATGTGCTTGTTAAAAGACCTTTGCCTGTTAAAAGCCTAGTGAAGTGTCCAGAGTGAATGGATGATTTACAATGTTATTCTTTGAACTATGGTGATTGTAAACAATATCGTAAACGACCGGGATACACAACTCAAACTTAATGGTGAATGTGTTATTTTGGACCATTTAATAGCTGCAAAGATATCGTTGTATAACCTTGAACGTTGTACCACAACCGCGACCCGTAAAATTAGATTTCGTAGCTGCCGAGAAAGGCGCAATAGGAAAAGACATTTGACGAGAAGATCTTCTGCTGTCACGGCGACCCGAGTTCTGACCTCCAGTCTACAGAGCAGATCCGGTGCATCATGCGGCCCACGGACGTGCCCGACCAGGCTGCTCTGCGACCTGCTGTGGTCCGACCCCGACAAGGACACCACCGGCTGGGGTGAGAAATGGACGACACGCTGATGTGCTCTTGCCGGATCCTGAAGCCGGCTGACAAGCGCTACCTGGCGTACGGGCAGACCAACACCAAGCGTCCCGTCAGGCCGCCCAGGGGCGTCATCAACAAAGACAAAGAAGATTGGATATGGATCAGTTCCCCCGGCCCCCGTCCTCACCCGCCGCCCAACTTCACATAACTCCTATCATTTGTATTAGCGTTTTGCAATATATCGTAAGGAATAAATACAGTTAGCTTTTTTTTCTCAATTTAACATGTATGAAAACTTAGATCCAGCCGTATTTAGTTTTGATAATTTAATTGCATCTCTTTATATGGTCTATAAATAATGTGTAATGATAGCCTGTCCAAAAAAAAAAAGTTAAAAATGTAATATAGGAATAATGTAAGAATAAGATTTGTACAGCGCCCTTGAGGTGATTTTTCCCAAAAACGGCACTATAAAAATCGTCCGATTATTATTATCTGTTCGAACACCCTCCATAGCGCAGGAGGCCAAAAGAGGAAATAATGAATAAGTTGTATCTATAGCAGCAACGTCCACGCCTAGTGCCTACACAGATAACTTTGTAGATTTGTCCGTACCATCATTCTAAAAGAGAGGCAGCTATTTTGCAAGCCAGTTCTCTGAGTGTCTTCATGTCAAAGTCAATGCCTAACAGTCGGTTATGGGCCATGGGATTATGGGATGGGATATGAGGGTTATGGGATTGATGTCACAGTGCCTTTACCGACCACTGCCTGGCGACGACATCAATCCTTATTAACTTCAGACCGCCAATCGAGAGGCTGAAGAGAAAAGTGTGGCACTATAGATCAGCAGATTGGTTCGGTCTGCGGGCTCACTTTAATGATTTCCTGTGGCCATTGGTCTGTTTTCAGACTTCAGATTCCTCCAGATGTGCCCAGGAAATTACATCTGCGATGGATGGCTTCATTCTATCCATCGTTAAACAAACTGGTGTAAACTCAAAGCCGTGGTTCAGTCGACAATGCTCCAAAACAGTTCAATGGAAAAATACGGCTTACTGAGCCTACAACCATCTAGAATGCAGGAAAACAGATCAACATATAAAAAAATTGGCAAAGAAAAGCAAGAGAATCATCAATTTGGCACTGAGGACTTGTTAACAAACTGCCTTCTTAAGGGGTTTTACCTATGTGAATTTTTTTTTTTCGATTTTTTTTATTGGCTAAAAGTATGCTAAAACATACCTAGAATTGAAATAAAAAAAGTCCAAATACTAATATACTTCAGACAATTTTTGAGAATTAATTTTCTGAAGCAACTCCAATGCTCGAACAATGTAAAATTTGCCCTTCTCAGCGATGCTTGGTTTTTTGAATTTGGCGGTCGTAAATTAATTTATAACTTACCGATCATCCAGAATTGACTTCAAAATTGAAGTATAGATATCGCTGTATACTATATAGCAAGTATTATACACTGTATAGGACTCGTTCTCTCGTAAACGACGGTAGGAGAGCTTCTGTTTACTCAATCCACTAGACGCTATCGACTACAAATCTATAACGTTTTAAAACTTTAAGCGCGTTTATCTCGAAACTGTTTTTTTGAAATCGACCGGAAACGAAACTCTTTCAGTTTTCATCCGATTGACTTGAAATTTTAACTGTAGCTTCTTGATATGATTATCTAGTGAAGTACCCACGATTTTAGCGATTGTTTTTTTTTTTTTTTAAGTTATAAACAATTAAGATCATTTTTTTTTATCAAAAATTCAACTTTTTGATTAAACGGTCGCCATTTTGCGAAAAATTGATATTAAAGTATTATCGTGTGTACTTCACTAGCAAAACGAATGTAGATTATGAAGAAAAAAAAATATTGTTCCAGATGCTGATAGGGCTTCGTAATGTGTCTGGCCGCGGAACATCTTTTTAAAATACTACATAACTTATCATGTTCTACAGCCGCCATTTTGTTTTGAATTTCAATCAAAAAAAATGTTTGTACTCTTGAAGAGTTGCCCTATCGATTGGTATATTATTTATAAAACCTTTTTCACAAAATCCATTAAAAAAATCCTGAAAAAACCCTTGTTTTTTAGCCTTCACATAGGTATAACCCCTTAAGGACTTCCCGCATCCTTGTGTACGTGGATTGCTGACTTCTTAAGGGAGAGATCGATTCAGACGGTTGCTGACAGTTTTACCTCTTCCTCACATTTAATAAATTGCTGGCATCCCACAGGGATCGGTTTCATCTCCGACTTTGTTCTTGTTCTTGCACATCAATGACCTTTTGACATGTACACCAATTAATTGATATGCGGATTACAGTACAGTCCATGATTGCTTTTTGTTTGATAAGCCCCCAAAGGGCACACGAACTCCAACGGCTCAGAGGGCTTTGAAGCAGAGAATGGGCGGTTACGTCGAGAGGGCTTCCTCTTGGGGTAAGAATAACCTCGTCAAATTTGATGTTTCAAAGATCCAATCATATCTGATAACGTCTAGAAGTGATTGAAATGACAATCTAGTCTCCCTTAATGGAAGCAATCTTCTCAACATCCCCTCCGTAGATATGCTTGGTGTAACCCTAAGTGACCACCTTAGGTATGAGGGCTCCATTCAAGCCAGAGTAAAGTCAGCCTCTCAGAAGCTGGGCGTTACTATACAGGACCCGCAGATACTTCAATAGTACACAACTGTTGGCCCTGTAGAAATCGCAAGTGCATCCCACTGTAGAATTTGGCAGCCACCTCTGGTCAGGAGCCCCAAAATATCTGAAAAAACCCTTGACTCTGCAGAAACAGGTGGTCCGTTTGATAGATTCCCCTATCTTATCAAACGGATTGCAATCTTTGGATCACAGACGTCAGGTGGGAATGCTGTCCTTGTTCTACCGGTATTTCAGTAGAAGATGCTCTGAGGAATTAGCGTCGTTGTTCCTTTTGTCACCAGTGTACAGACGCCAAACACGCATCCAACATTTCTACACGGTTGACATTTGTCACATGAGAACGGGTCACTTTTATGACTCATTCACTCCTTACCATCCCCTAAAAAACCCTCTACACAGCATCCCCAAAGATGACATACTGTAAAAAAAGAAGATGATTGTTCTGTTGCTGGACATCAGACAAACCAAGCATAGCCAGCTACTAATATTAAATAGTATGTTTCCTCTTGAATAATGTATATCCATTTTATAAATGTTTACCTTATTACCTCGATGCCAAGACTTAATCTTACATTCCCAATCCAATATCGAGAGAATTGGAAGTACGGGTTAGGTTTTCGAATGAGCTTTGTTTCAATAAACAACACATTCACATAACGCAATCTCCTTTTGGTACGGCATCCTTATCTTACATTTCGTTCTATTTTTCCCAAACTTGCAGTTCCTACTCTACCACATTCAGCTAATGTATAAAGATAACAAAAATAATTTGATTCATATCACATCCTAGAGTTAGTTCAAACAGGCTTTACAAACAATCTGATAAAAGACCAAGTCAATACAAAGAATATAAACTATTGTAATTTAAACATCTCCAGGCTCTGCTATATTGACAATCTACTGTTTTTTCTTTCCCAAACTAGGCAAACCTTCTGAACCTTCAATCTTTCCATAAAAATCACCAAGAGATGTCCCTCGTATATGAAATAATTGATTTTCTCCGGTCCGCATTCCAGCTTAAGTCAAATTTAAATCTGATACATGAATATTAAAAACATACAAAAACAGTTTTAACTTCTCGGCAAGTATGAACGAACCTGTTCATTCAGATTAAAGTCTTAAAGGAGTATGAACGACAAGGTTCGTTCGAGCCCTTCGGTCAATCGATTTTATGTTTAATAAACAAAAACTGTATTCATATAATTAAAATATCACATATATAAAAGAAGCCATTACAAAACATGTTTTTTGGCATGATATGGAATAAAGAAAAGATATAGAATTAAAAAAAAACTCACTCCCCATATGCAGTTTTGTTTGTTGAAAGGTAAATGAATAGTAAGGGTAAGAAATAAAATATATTTGTCTCATATTAAAGCATTTTATTTTTAAAAACACCTAGATTTTTGCGTTTATTTCAATATCCATGGAAAAAATTATTATTATAGACAGCTTCAAAATAAACAGGGACATTATGAATAAAACCACTGCAGAGGTTCATAGAATGTTTACACCAAATTAGTGATTTAAACCTGCGATAAATCAAACAGATGATGAATTTTTGACTAAAGTACATTAAATCATAATTTATTCATCATATCACATAATATATTATTTATTTATAAAATTAAAAGGCAGTTAGTATATCTCATATTAAAATAGAAAAGCTTAGGAGATAAAGTACAAACTGATGTTTTTTCTATAGATAGTTAGGTAAAAGTTAAGTTGACACTACAAAAACTTTGGTTGAATGTTCTCGTTTAAAACAAGTCATATCGTAAGAATACCGAGTTCAAGAAAGTATGGCAACACTTCTTCTAGCCACCCCCGTGGGCTGGTTCACATTATCCATACTGGACCACTTCTTCACTCCACTCTTCACCAGTTCCGCATTGATCTTATCTTCCATGACTCGAGACATGGCCTCCAGCTTCTGCGCACGCTCCTTGCTCAATGGCTCATTGGGGAAGGACAGTTCATTGGCTTCTGCCAAAGTGCGCAAGTCAAAGTAATATTTCACATACACACTAGAAGGTACGTTAATATTGAATTGTAACATTTCCAAGAATTGCCTTTCTAATTCATTCATATCTTCCACTGTAATATCTTTCAATATTTGGCAGTAGTCTACATTCCATACGGCTTGGTCGTCCCACACTTTACTGGCCAGGAGAATAGCGCCCAGGACTATTCGCTTCCAGTTGGAGGGAGCTATGTCCAGCTCAGCACAGATCAGGAGCCTCTCCAGATACACGAGGGTGATGATGGCGCATTCGGCAGTGAGTTGGGCTGCGTTGAACAATGTTCTGACGAATTTGTAAATCTGTTTGTGCTCGGGATTGTATTTCTCGTAATCGTCACCCACTCCACCTCTAGTCAGAGGGTGAAGTTTTTCATCGAAAATGTCCAACTGTCTTTGTGATTGTCTGTTCTTAATATGATAATATATAGCCAGTGCTACACACTTCACCGTATTCTTAAGGTTAGGTTGGGAGACTGTACTGTCGTCCAGATAAATAGTAGAACAAGAACTACTCTTCTTTAACTTGGAATCTGCTATTTGATGTTGGCTTCTCTTCCTAGTGATACCGTTTTCCAGCGAAGCTTTCGACCTCTCCATGAATATTGTGCCGGTCATGGGGTCCTGCGATGGATCAGCGTCTCCATCGTCAGGCTCCCTCTCACTGATATGCTGCAAGTTGGTGACACTCACCTCGCCTTCGGGAAGGTGTTCTTCGGATGTGACCGCATCCTTCCGAACGGGCAGTGGACTACTGTAAGAACAGCAACTGCTCTGGTTCCCCATGATAATGAATTGTTTGCTTGGGAAGCAAAGATAATATATTTTGAAAGTTACTGGGGCATATTGCACGATAATTAAATCTTATAAGGCGCACAAGCCTTATATTGGTCTCAGGAAGAACTCATTGTGAAATGTGACGGTTTCTGAAAAATAACAAAAAACAATTACATTGTTAACCCAACCCAATTAAATCTTTACACCATCAAAAATTGTTGATTAAGGGTTTAAAAAAATTTACAGATTAAGAAAAACATTTTATAAACTCTTTGCTAACATTTAAAGCTAATTCAGTAGTCTACCGCGAGTTATTAAAAATATACCTCCACAATGCCGCCGTCAAAACTTTGGAGCCACATCCCCGAAGATAAAACCAAAACTATCCACCCGATCCGGACGTTCAAAGGATGTGCAATGAATAATCGACATTGAATATTCACTTAATAAAATAATAGTACCGTTTTTTTTTGTTTACTCTATTTATAGGTCAACAATATAGAAGAAAATTTATAGTTGTGTTTTATACCGAATAAAAACTAATTACATAATTATTGTCAAAGCCCACACCAACTCGAAGAAGTAAAATTTCGCACTTAAACGTTATTTTCATATAGTATAATCAGATGTTATAGGGTCTTACTACAGTGAAGTATTACATGACCGGTATAATACCGTCAGTTTTCAGTATAGTCAGGATTCTACGAGTCGGAACGAATTGTCAGGAAACTTACCCGTTAGCAACTTGAACGCAAATATCTCTTACCGAGCTTTAAGCTTGTTACACACAGTTAATATTATATCATAATATATATGTGAGGGGAGGGGGGGGGGGATTGTATGGTGAGCGATATCGTGAAATATGCCACGCCCGCATATTATATTAACTGTTTGTAACAGGCATTAAAAGCAATTGAATTACCGTGCGGTAGTGTTTTTCTCTCTTTTTTTCTTATCGGTAATGAAGTTCAATTATTCCTTTGAAATACCTATGAAATCCCAAATACAAAAATAAACACTAAATAAGTATTTCTGTAAATTATGGCTCTCCAAATATTGCATTTAAATGAAGTATTTTAAAATAAATATCTCTGAATTTATTTCTTATTTTTATTGGGCTGGAATTATTTAAAGAGAGCAAAAACAAATTATAATAAAATACTACATTTTATCAATATCTGAAATAAATTTTATGATATTAGGGAGCATATAATATGATAAAATTAAATTTACATATGATTTGCTTGTAATGTCATTGCCTAATATACTAATAAAAACTAATCATCTCATTTTTTAACCAAATATATTGCCGCAGCGGAACACCCATCTGGAAGCACGTTGAAAGTAGAACCGAACCTTGCCATCGTGTAGTGGCGTTGAAAATATCGCCGGTCATCACCAAGTCATAGTATCGGCCAGATGATGGCCCATCATGTAGAGGACCGTTTATGAAGTCAAAAATAATATAGAAACAAAGGATTTCAGTTTGATATACCGATAAGTAAATCACACATGACCGAAGTCGCAGACCTACCTACTCTTAAAACATTTGCGTCTTAATTCCAAGT
This sequence comes from Halesus radiatus, assembly GCA_022606495.2. Classification (NCBI taxonomy): domain Eukaryota; kingdom Metazoa; phylum Arthropoda; class Insecta; order Trichoptera; family Limnephilidae; genus Halesus; species Halesus radiatus. The sequence goes on from JAHDVE020009393.1 coordinate 77,279, forward strand.
AATTTCCCCCTTCTAGATAGGCCTTGAACAAACTGATTTGTCCCATCTCCGCCCTTCGGAGGGGCCGCCCAGGCTATGGGGACAGTTGACTGTACGCTTCCGCCCAGGAAGGTACCCATCCTCGCCTCTCGGAGAGGCCGCCCAGGCCCTATAGCTTCAGTTAGCGTTACGTCTCCTTTCCAAGACGAAGTCCGAGTTCCTCCGCTCGGAGATCTACCATAGAAGCCGCCCAGGCTCTGCACCGCAAGTCGACCCCACGCTTCCGCCCAGGAAGTTACTGATCTTCGCCCTTCGGAGATCTAACCCCAGAGACCGCCCAGGGCTCTGATTATCGCCGCGTTAGTACCTACTCCCGACCCATAGGTACTTGGATATCTAGTGCGAATGCGATGACTCTGCATACCAAGCCGCTCTCTGGACCCTGGATAGTCATCAGAAAAGGGAATTGCCTTTGAACTCTTGTTATAATTCTCCCACCCTATCATCCAGTGAATACTCAGATTTTCACGTAATATCACACCTGAAGATAAAGACTTTTCCGTAGAATAACTAAGACTTTCCCGTAGATTTAAGCCAAGTGAATCTCTAGTTTTAAGAATCAATTTTTTTCGTGGACTTAAGCAAAATGAATCGTTAATTTTAAGAATAAAAACTTTCACCTAGAATTAAGTACTTGACTCTCTAATTTTAATGATATTTTGGCGAAAGGGACGTCAGAAAGTTATTATTTATTAATTAAAAATAATGATAGTATTATTACGCAATACGATGAACATAATGTTTTTAAATAGAAAAAAATATTTATTAAATATTTTATAGATTTACATAGGCTTAGTATTTATCAAAATCTAATCAGAAATATTACTTTTTCTGACTGTCCCATTGTATTACAAAATATTTAAAATACGAATATGATTTTTAAAGCGGAGAAAAGTATTCTTAATCCTCTCTCGTTGCGTTTTTGTAAATAAACATAACAAAAGATTTGTAATCCGCATTAACAAAAAAACATTAAAGTTACGTATTGATCATGAAAAAAATAAACCACACACTGTTCTTTTTTTAATTTATCTTATCGACATGTTACAGAAAAACCTTCACAGCAATTTTTAAGGATATTCTACTTTTTAAATGTTTTTGTAAAACATGCTTCCAACGGTCGGAAATGTGTAATATTTCTGATTATATTTTGATAAATGCTAAGCCCATGCAAATTTAAAAAAAAACGTAATAAATATTTTTATCTTTAAAAACACCATGTTTTATCGTATTGCACAATAATATTATCATTATTTTGAATGAATAAATAATAACTCTGCGACGTCCCTCTCCCCGTTAAGATTAACCCCTCGCATAGAAGAATAAACGACTCATAGTAAATACCAAAAGCGAGTTTTAGTTTATCCCTTTTTGCGTTATTCCAAGAGAAATAATGAACGCCACCCCAGTACGAGAACAAGTTTTTTATGGCATATAATATTTTATGGTTCTCGTCTCAACAAATCTAATTTCATGTGTCGATACTGTCGATCATCCCTTTTCTTAGTTTCTTACCTCCAGTAGACTCTAGCCACAGTAATGTCATTGTCAACATTGTCATTATATTTCTGTATCTATGGTTTGCGTATATGTCTAGAAATTATAACTTTATAACCTCAAATAATACATAAACAATAGTTTTTCGATTTGATTTTTCGTTCACAATGTTAAACCCATTTTCAACAACACTAATGTGCAGTAAAGTATTGAGATACGTTTGCCAGTATAACGTTTCTAGAATAAATTTGAGCAATGTTATCAAATTCCATAGTGGTAATAGCTTGTGTTTCCCTAGAAGAATACCGGGCTATAAAGCAATTGTCCCAAATACTGAAACTGAAAATATCTCTAAATTACCTTTGACAGTACCAGGAAAGTATAAAGTGTTCGAAGATACAGACGCTTCCATCATTGGAAATACAAGCGAAGAAAATATCTTTGAACCGAATGCAATGATCGATGAGTATGACGAATTTGAGGGTATGAATACTGCAAGTAAGTGACTTCCTATGCTAATTCAGTTAAAATTTACCCATTCCTTATCTAACTAGGATGTATTGTTTTTTACAATTTCCGCACAGGAGGCTCTGGGAAAATAATTTCCCTCAGGACCTATATCATATTTGGGGATGCTGTGTGGAGGGTCTTTTTAAGGAAATTCCGAAAAGAAAAACGATATAAGTGGTGGGTAGGAATCTGGAGGGTCAGTTTGTCCAGAAATTATGGATGTATTAATCCATCTCTCCCATTGATGTGCAAGGCGATGGGTCGAGAGAGTCTGGCTGGAGAGGTCAAAGGGTCTCCTTCAACCGGTCTCTCGATCCGATCCACCGCGCACCGGGCAGACGCATCCAAGACCTGGACAGACTTCACCCCATGAACCCGGGCACCCCTAATACCTGCTATGGTGAATCACTGGGGGTTACCTATGGCAGAGGTGTTAATTATCCAATTAATGGTCCCCTGGGCGGCAATACGCACACCCGCCTCCAAAATTGCAACAATTTGGTGCATGAGTGATATGCCTAACGTCCATATATGCTCCATTTTCAATGGGACTGTCCCTTTTTCCTGGAATTTGTCCAGTTGTCCCTAATGAAATCGTCGGGACACCAAAATGTCCCATTTTTAGAAAGCACACAAGGTCAAATTGGGACCTGGATATTTTATTTTTTAATAATTATTCTTCACTTTGTTAGGCTTCTCCTTTATATTGAATGATTGTGTAGTAGTAGATTTCGGAGAAAAAAACATTCTCGTGCACTGAATGCATTTTTTTATGATCGGAAATCAAATTTGCAGGCACAGGTATTTCCATGTTCGAAATACAATAATTCGTGTTCTTGAGACTAAATGTGTTTGCATCATGTCACGTTAGCCAAATTTTCCATAATTGCCAGATCTACACCGTTAGATGTGAAGCTAATAAGAACCCAAAAGAGAATGAATCCTTTAGTAAAAAGTGTAATATGTTCATACTCTAATTTATTGTTTTTGATATTTTAAGGGGGCTTGAGTGGCGTGTACGATATAGAAGAGTTGGTTGGTATATTGAAGAAGGAAAATGCTCGAGATATTTTTGTTTGCGCGGTTCCTTCCAAGATTAAATATGTGGACTACATTTGCATCGTAACTGGCCGTAGTGGAAAGCACATGTTAGCCATGGCTGAATTTATCAGGAAGCTGTTCAAAAGAAAATGTAATAAGAAAGATGTTATCCCTACCCTTGAAGGAAAGGCTTCGCAAGAATGGATCGCCCTTGACTTAGGTATTATATTTTTAAAGCTTTTAACAGTGATATTTATTTCCCAATGCTTTCCATTATTATCATCCATCTCTCAAAACATCATCATAGCCCATTTTTAATGTTGGATGATTTGTATTGTCAACATATCACGCTTTTAATGTTGGATGATTTGTATTGTCAACATATCACGCTTTTAATGTTGGATGATTGTATTATCACCATACCAGGTTTTTAATGTTGGATGATTTGTATTATCACCATCCTACGCTTTTAATGTCGGATGATTTGTATCATCACCATATCATGCTTTTAATGTTGGATGATTTGTATCATCACCATATCACGCTTTTAATGTCGGATGATTTGTATCATCACTATATCACGCTTTTAATGTTGATGATTTGTATCATCACATATATCACGCTTTTAATGTCGGATGATTTGATGATTTGTATTATCACCATACCACGCTTTTAATGTCTTTTAATGTTGGATGATTTGATTTGTCATCATCACGCATATCATGCTTTTAATGTTGGATGATTTGTATTATCATCATACCACGCTTTTAATGTCGGATGATTTGTATCATCACATATATCACGCTTTTAATGTTGATGATTTGTATTATCACCATACCACGCTTTTATGATTTGTCGGATGATTTGTATCATCACCATATCACGCTTTCATCACCATACCACGTTGGATGATTTGTATTATCACCATACCACGGATGATTTGCTTTTAATGTACCACGCGGATGATTTGTATCATCACCATATCACGCTTTTAATGTCGGATGATTTGTATCATCATATCACGCTTTTAATGTTGGATGATTTGTATTATCACCATACCACGCTTTTAATGTGGATGATTTGCTTTTAATGTTGGATACCACGCTTTTAATGGTGGATGATTTGTATCATCACCATACCACGCTTTTAATGTTGGATGATTTGTATCATCACCCACACTTTTAATTTGGATGATTTGTATCATCACCATACCACGCTTTTAATGGTGGATGACTTGTATCATCACCATACCACGCTTTTAATGTTGGATGATTTGTATCATCACCATATCACACTTTTAATGTTGGATGATTTGTATTATCACTATACCACGCTTTTAATGGTGGATGATTTGTATCATCACCATACCACGCTTTTAATGCTGGATGATTTGTATCATCACGCTTTTAATGTAGGATGATTCCATATGGGTTGTCTTTTTCTATGGAAGCTTCTATAGAATTTTCTATAGAAAAATACAACCCATATGTAATCTGGATGAAAAAAAGTATCGTCTAAAATGCACTTTTTACTTCGTCAGCCTGTCGCCTAAAGTAGCCATTCCTCTTTTGAGCTACTACTATTTGAGTCACTTTAACCTAAGATTACAGCCACCATCGAATCGACTGCCAAAACACAACTTCATATTGTCATTCTTAATGCTATATCGGACCACTTGTCGTCTATATTGACTGTAAATAGGGGTGGGTCTTCTAGTCGGTGGGCTGCTAGTTATGTAGACTTGGTCTAAATTTTCCAAAGGGTGGAAGTCAAAGCCGATGTAAAGATGTCCAAGTGTGAAGCCGGCGAGTTGAAAAGAGCGGAGCGGTCGAGTTTGTTGAGAGTTCAAGTGATGACTGGGTGAGGGAGAGTGAGAGTGACTGACGAACGGTTGCCTATCGCGGAGTATTTATCGGACGCGATAGGACCGTGCCCTGGTTTGGTGGATGTACGCTCGATACGCCCTGCGTTATCGACGTATTGTTTTGTATAGCGTTTTGTGCTTATACGTGGTTAATTTAAAATATATAAAATTATGCAACTAATAGAACTCTCTCGACCGATTCCGCTCATTTAACTCCCTTGTTCCCACCATATTTATTAACATTATAAACAAGCATACAAGTTTATTATGAGGGCCCCAACCTCGACAGTGTACGGGAGAATTCTTAAAACTACTAAATGTTGACAATTGTATACATAATTTATAATCAGAAATGTTAACGAGAGTCCCACCGTTTAATATATATCCGTTTGTTTATGACGAATGTAGCGGGACTCTCATAATCCTAAATTTAAAGTTTGGGTAATTTGAATTTACAACGGGGCATTGCGCAAATCGCTCGTGCATTCGATGGGTTTGACCAATCGCGTTCTTGCCTATTGCTTGGGCGGCGGAGAGGGGGTATGACGTAAATACAGCGTATCGTGCTCCGCCTCTGTCAGTCTATCGAGCGATGTGGAAGGGGTTGTACGTAAATACGGCGTAAAGTAGCATCTTCGTAGTCATATGATAAGATGCGCCGTTACGTTCAGTACAAATGCGTCGACAGAACTTTTTTTAACCCTTTTCTTATTTCATTCGGCATCTAGACGACGAGTGGTAATAATGGTATTTTTCTAATATTAATGCATTTTTCTATCGGGTGTGATATTGAAAAAAATGAAATGCACGAATTCTGACAATATGATTTTTTTTAATACATAAATAGATATTTTATTTATCTTCCGACTTTATGTTTTATTATAATGTGATCTATTATTTTTTTACAGGTTTTTTGTATGAGCCAGTGATATTATTTTGCAAACAATAGCATTTGATTTTAGGCATTTTTTTTAATATAGGCATACTAGAGGTTACTAATATTTCAATCATCTTTTTAATTTCAGGAAATATCGCCCTCCACTTTTTTAATCAAGACACCAGAGAATTTTACGATCTAGAGACCTTGTGGAGTATAGGGAGAGAATTCGATCCAAAATGCTTGGAACAAGAGAGCCATATATCAAATATCCTCGAAAGACATCAAATATTTTTACACGATCTAAAACCTAAAGAATAGGTATTACCAAAGACGACTGTCGTAGTTATCAATTAATTGAATAACTTACTTAGTGTTAGGTTTTGTAAAACTATGTGATTTATTCTAAAAGTGAATATTTAAATAGACATGTAGTCAAATTGAAAGATTTTTGTTACTACAAAATATTATGAATAAATCGAATCTACTCTTATGTTTTGTGTATACTATTTCACTAATAATAATGACATGTCTTAAGGATCTATAAACCAATAATTGTGTATTTTTTTTCTTCATATGAAGCGGTAACTTGGTGATGTGACATTATAATTTAAAAAATAAAACAATAACTTTGTTTACATCACTTTTATTTATACTTTAGCCGACCGTGTTTCGCTACTACCGTAGCTTCTTCAGGGCAGTATTCAACTACTTCCCTGATACAACTACTTTAGCCGACCGGGTTTCGCTACTACCGTAGCTTCTTCAGTGCAGTATAGAACTACCGCCCTGAAGAAGCTACGGTAGTAGCGAAACCCGGTCGGCTAAAGTATAAATAAAAGTGATGTAAACAAAGTGATTGTTTTATTTTTTCAATAATTTTGTATTCATGCTCATTTGGAATAAACTTTCCCCAGCTCATATTAATATCCAGAATTCGGCTGAATTTAAATGGACTTTAAAAATAAAATTATTTAAAAAATTCTGCTGTCCATATATCCGGTAGTCGTTTGGTTTCAGTTTTCTCCGTGTACTTTTTTTTATGTAAACTCGGAATGAACTTCTTATTGCTGAATATAAACTGACTCCTGTCTTCAAATGTTGCTATTTTTGCACACTGTGAATTTGTTCTCTTTGTATCGCTTTGTATATACTGTATAATATTTTATAATTTTTTCTGATGAATATGCACTTCAGGAGCATTGTAGAAGTAATGTTAAGAATAAGTAAGAATGTGTATGATATGTTAAGAATGTGCAAATAGAATACATATTTGAATAGAATATGTTAAGAATATGAAAGGAGCACTGTCAGGGCTGGTTCCACGATATCTCGCGCCCTGTGCAGTAAGTACCGATTGCCCCCCCCCCCTATTTTTTTAAAATTCACGCTCAACGACCACACATTCAAGAACAAAAAAAGGTAATTTAAAAAAAGAAAAACATGATAAAAAAGACCGTATTGGCCAGGAATTGAACCAGGATTTGGACAACAATACAAAAACATTGAAAAAGTATATAATAACTGAAAACACAACTTTGCTTTGTATATATGCAAGTACATATTTTATTTATAAAACCCTGAAGAAGGTTCAGACTGAACCGAAACCCTTTGGTTTATGTATTCACTAAAGTGGTGCTAAAACAAAAATATTTTTATTCAAATCAAATAATCTCTAACAATAAAGTGATTACTTCCTATCAAAAAATAATTATGTATTATATTTGACAGCGCGCCAGCATTGTTAGAGATGGTGATATCTAAGATGGCGGTCTGTCACTGTTACTGCGGCTCCGGTTACCTATTTAAATTTCAGCTACTTTTTGAACCAGTTCCTGATATACGGACTCAAGATTTCATTTATGATATTTTTGCTTCTAATACACAAGCTTTGCATGATTTAAAAATAATAATAAATAAAAAAATAAAGAAAAGTGTGGCATCCTGAGTGGTTGTTGGCAGCATATAGGGCCTAATAGGCCTTCCACACGACTGGTTTGCCCAATACTAAAAAAGCCAATGGCGTCGAAAGGTTCGACCATCTGGTGGTCTTAAAGTCAAGCCTACCAACTTTAGGAAAGACCGACCGGATGGGCGGAACCTTTTGACGCCGTGGATTTTTTGGTATTGGGCAAACCAGTCGTGTGGAAGGCCCATAAAGCATACGTAAATGATTCATAGAAAAACAGGCTTACGCTTGACCATGCAATTCATAAAAAAAAAATCCATGACAAAAAAATTTCCATACATTTTTTGACAATCGTTCAGTGCACAGTTCGGCTCCCCAGAGGCCTAGAGACGAGTTGTAATATTGCCAGAGAAACAGAAAAATAATTATTCCATATTATTTATTTATTTAATATCAACGGTATAAATAGTTATGTATATATCATGGTTAATTACAAGCATAAGAATACAGCACAAATAATTTAAAAAGGTAACTATTAAACGTGGCATTAAGTCGTACAATGACATCAGAGGGTATATAAAGAATAAAAGTTCATGAAGGATATAAAAGTAAAAGTTATGTGAACATATAAAATATATAGTAAACTTAAGTTGAATTGATTGAAAAGATATGATAGTATAGCCTTCTTGTACTTACCTTCCGTGCAGTTAAATAGATCCGCTACACCTGCGTATCTATTACTAACTTCATGTAATCTAGGTACACGCTAGTTTTTACAATGCTCAGTCCTGGTGTTGTTACATTTAAACAGGATTTTAGAACGAGTTTCTCTCGTAGGTATATGAAATTGAATGAGGTTAATTAAATCAGGGCTGTCTATACTATCATTTACAATTTTAAACACAAATATCAAGTCGGAAGTAATTCTGTGGTTTGAGAGATTTAGTAAATTTAGTTCTTTCATCAAGTAATTATAGTTAACACTTTCAATGGGAATACTGAGTTTATAATTAACGTGTCTTAGGAATTTATGTTGAATTTTTTCGATTGAATCTGAATGTATTTTAACCCTTACCACTCCTTTGTCGAGTGTGGCTCGACATTATATTTCTTACACCAACTCCTATGTCGAGTCATACTCGACATTATAGTAACGCAATTTCGAAAAATAATTTAAATTATCAAATGTTACATATTTTAAAAATTTTTGTTTAACTTTTTATTGAGGCCACTTTTTATCCCTTTTTTGTAAATTAATTAAGGAGTTGGTAGTTGTAATTAAAAAAAAAATTAGGAGTGCAAAGGGTTAAAATGGGGGGACCAGATCGAGGAGTTATCAACTCGACTTCTAACTAAAGATGTGTATACAGTTTTCAAGGTTGAAATATTCCTAAATCCCATGGAATTTCGAGAATGAAGCCAAGCATTTTCATTTCCTTATTTTTAATTGCGTTTATATGGGATATAAAGTTTAATTTAGAGTCGAAAATTATGCCCAGGTCAATAATTTCATCAACAGAGGTAAGGGTTAAGTTATTAAGTTCATATGGATTAATAATTGGGTGACTTATTTTGAAAAATCTTATTGAATGACACTTATTTATAATTTCTTCAAATGATTGGTAACTTTGTGGCATCATTATTAATTAATTAATGAAAAAATGTACTTTGTTTACACCACTTGATAAAAATACATAAATATCTCTACATGTTTCGACAGCAATACTGTCATCATCAGGAATATATGAATACTGAAAAATAATTTCAAGTACAGACAAATGATAAAAATTAGAACAATATAATTTAAGAATAGACAAATTATAAACATGAACAAAAATTGATTAAAGTAAGTAAGTAATTAATCAAAGATGCTAATTAAAAATAATTATAAAACATTGAATAAGAAATTTTAATTAGGAATAAAAAAATAAATTATTATTAGTAAGAAAATAAATTCAAGAGATAGCTATTTTAAAAAAAATATTTGATTATTAAATTTAATTTGCTATTAACACATTTTTTTTCTACAATTACAAATTTATCTAATTGTAAACCTGTTGCATTTGTATGTAAAAATTTTAAACCTTTATTTGTATAAAATAATTGATTTCTAAGATATGATTTGCAAATTCAGAATAGTTGTTATTATTTAAATACCTTAGATGTTCCTTAATTCTAATACTAAAATATCTAGATGTCTTTCCTATGTAAAAATAGTTGCAATCATTACAAATCAATTTATATACCCTCGACTTATTCAAAATATTATCTTTATCTCTTGCCAAATACTAAAAATAGCTATCTCTTTGAATTTATTTTCATATTAATATGTTAATAATAATAATAATTTATTTTTTAATTTCTAATATAAATTTGTTATTCAATGTTTTATAATAATTTTTTATTAGCATTTTTGATTAATTCTTACTTACTTTAATAAATTTTTGGCTATAATTTGTCTATTCTTAAATTATTGTCTACAAAAAGGAATACATTTATATCTTTATCAAATATGTTAACAATATTGTTTATAAATAGTAAAAACAAAATTGGACCTAAATGAGACTCTTGTGACACATGACTCACTGGTAGCTATAAATTGGTTGGAAAGGAACAAATGAATTTTTATTAGAAGAACTCTTATCAGATTTCACATTTTCCATTCGACACATTTCCTTATGTATTTTTAAGCATTTTTATTCATTTTTATTCATTTATATATCTATATATTTACTTTTTATTGTTACTCATCTCATTACAGATGGGTAAAGTACATATAAATGTTAAAAAATTTATGCCAATAAACCCCCTGGTTGCCGGCAATGAAATGAATGAGATAGATACCTAGCGAACCCGTCTAATAGTTTTCCATCAATACCGATCTTTAGTTTAACTAGGAGAATTTTATGGCTTACTTTGTCAAAGGCCTTAATAAAGTCCGTATATATTGAATCGACTTGCGTTAGATGTATAGTTTTCATATAAGGATAGATTTATCAAAGTTGATCTGTCCGACAAAAATCCATATTGATTCGGAACAATGAGATGGTTAATATATGGAGAAATTTTATGTAGTAATAGTTTTTCAAAAAGTTTCGGTATTATGGATAGCTTACATATTCGTCTATAGTTAGTTATATCACATTTATGTCCCTTTTTGAATATAGGTGTATATATAAGGGTAAAGGTAGGTGTTGGAGTATAGATATTATATGGGACAATATGTAATTTTTAAATGATTTATGGAATAATTTCAGCACCCTTTCAGAGATTGCCCCTATGTCTTTTGCGCAGTGTGAGCACTGTAGGATGACCGCTGAATGAGGTTAGCAAATCATTATTTTAAAGTTTATTGTAGAAAAGCACTCTCGTACGAATGCTGCTAATTTTGGGGACAGAGCTTTCAATGTACTGGTCCACATTCTTGGAATGACCTTCTATTTGGTTTGAAGTCAGAAAGCAATTTCGAAACCTTTAATCAAAGTCTAAAACATCTATTTAACAGGGGTTACAAACTTTAACAAGGAAAATGCAAACAGCCCTTGAGGTGATGGTCACTAAACGGCGCTATAGTAAAATTGACCATTTATTACTATTTATTTAAAAGTGCACTTGAAGTGAAATAAAAAAGAAAAACGCTCACTTTGTATTACTACTGAACGTTAATTTTGTTTTAAACCCAACAAAAATGTATGAGTAACTACATTCCTACATAGGGTAAGTTTATGATAGTGATGAACAACCTTTTTTTTACCTATTTATTAAAAGCGGTTCACGACCTACAAGTGGATTTTTTTTTATTTTTTGAGCGGGGAGGTTGAGAGTGAAATTCATGATTCCCCATTCCTGGGAATTTTTTTTTGATTTTCGTGTGGCGGAAACAATTCTTTGAATTTTGTTTAATTTGAGACATGAGTTATGGATCAAAAATTAAATAAAAAATTATTAGAAAAGGATTTTCAAGAATAGGCCATTTGCATGCATTTTATAATAACTTGGAAAAAAATCGTATGCATAGATGTTTCTACTAAGATTACGAAAATGTTGCTGAAAATTAGAAACTCATGGTTTTTTTATAATAAAATAAACTTATCCGCGTTTTTAGCTCATGATTTTCTTTATGTATTTTCATAAAATTCCAGAGATTCGGAAAATATGTGGCAAAATACCGCTTTTCTTAAATAGTCAATCAACATCAACAATAATATTCATTACAGGTTGGCAAAATATTCTAGACATTACTTTTCAATCGGAACAAAAAAAAAACATTTATATGGCAACACCTAACTACTTTATCTTTGAAATTTGTTCTAAACATTCAAATTCGAGTTTGACAGTTAGTTTTAAAGAAACAGGACGAAACAACACAAATAATTTTGATTTGTCAATTAGATTTTGTTTCATTTTGATTTAACATCGGGTTCATTTCAGAAACACAAAAAATAACCTTTTCATGTAATTATCTTCTTTGTAAAGTATTAAATAATAAAAATAAATAAAAGGTTTAAATATAAAAAAAATGTATTGGAATGTGATGTAGAATCATATTATTTCATCTCCTTTCGGAAAGTAGCACTAATTTCTAGACCTGAAAATTTCGCGTTTGCGATAATGCGAATTTTTTCACGCATTTTTTAATTTTTTATGCGAAAGACGCGAATTTCGAAATTTTCGGAGAAATAACCATGACTTTTCGTTTTTTTCATACGATATTCGATAATTTTAAAATAAGAAGGAAATTTGTACGATATAAATATATCTTTGTCTATGGTTTTGACAAGTTTCAATAACCATAAAATGGAGCAGCTAACTTCATGTTGAAAACGTCGCGTACTGTAATAATTATTTAAAATTTAAAAATAAATAAAAATACATATATGTAAAAATACAGCATAAAAAAAAAAAATATTGTAGATACGAGTATATGGACTACTTTTGTTGCATAATACCAAAAAGAGAACATCAAACCACTCCTGTTGCAAAATCCAACGGTTTTTGTTGAAAAATAAGCCAACTTTCTCAAAAAATAATGGGAAATTCTCCAAAATTAAACCGAAATAAGGACAATTCTTTATTAGAAATTATTAAAATATTTCGTCAAAAATAACGCGAATTTCACCGAAAAATAACCCGAATTTTTCAGGTCCTACAATTTTTGAAGACCGTCTGGTTAATAGTTAGTTGGTAAAAATATGCACTTGGGCCATTATGCTTTTAAACTTACTTACACGTTAATTCTCCTATCAGCCATCTCGGTGTTATCATTTTAAACCTTTAAACGACCGCAGCGCCCTCAATTTTTGTCTACTCAAATGTCACGTAGGTACAAATGACTTTTATTTCTTTTTTTTTACCACATGTTATAATAGGTACCCACTCTAGATAGGTAGGTATAGGTAAAATTCCCTACATCTCACGGAAGTGAAATGATTATTGAGTTTTTTTTCCATAAATCTAGGGAATACTTGAATCTTAGTGATATACCAACCCATGATTTTGTATTAAAACATGTTTGGTGCTTTGGGGCAATTGTAAAAACCCTTTGGAAGGGTCTTTCATTGAAATAAACATTGAATGAGACAATGAAAGGTAATGCGGTTTAGTGATACTTAAGTAAGATAGATAAACTGTGAAAACAGCGTATCCCTATCTCATTTCCTTATCTTATCGGTTCCTCGCCGATCGATTGTAGTTTTGAATCACCTGGAGACACCTACAAAGCTAGGCGTATTCGGTAATACGACTACCAGGAACAGATTTAATTACCGACTGCTTTTATACTTCTTGTGATTGAAAGCAACAAAATTCAGTTTACAATGTGTAAATTACAAGTGCGATTATTTCGTGAGTTCTGAATGTGAAACCGACGAATTGAGTAAAAAAGGAAGACTCTAAAATAATGTGAATTGTATAGTGTTGAAAAATGTTAAAAAACAGTCATGATGACCTCTTTGTTAGATGCAGTTCCCAAATATACTCTTGGATACCCTTTATCCACGCCGTATAAAATTATCTTTTACTTTGTTTTGCCTCCATTATTGTTGTTGACGATTTATTCGACATTAATCGCCGCCGATATAAGTTTGGTGTGTCGACATTTTATCGATGAAAATCCGAGGTAGGTCTTGACATTTCTTATCCATGATTCATAAAAATGGGTTTTATAAACAACAAAATAATAAACTCATCCATAATATTAGCGGATATGCAAGTATCATGTTGGTTTTTCGGTCGCGATGCGTTTCATAATATTCGTAGCATAATAATTTTTTTGTTTATCTGTCATTCTTTATGGAAAATGCAAGGCCGAGTAGGTACCCACCTACCCTCTGTGCAAATATCTTTGGCCGCGATATTGCTTCCATCACTTCCATGTCGCAGTTTTATGGAATATATTGTTTTAGTGATTTGCATCGCAGAGTTGTAAGAGCTTGGACTACGGATTCAGAGGTCGTTGGTTCAATAATAAATTTCTCTCAGTATACTTAACCCTAGTGAAAGATCACCATGAAACGTTGCTTTTTGGCTTTCGCTCTGTTAGTTACCAGATTTGAATAGTTACGTACTTCCAAATCTTTTCCTTCTTCACTTATTTCCGCTTTATAACGTCCGCCAACGGGGGCAGGTAATAGCCTCACTGGCACTTATTAGGACTCCCGAGTCTTGTGTAGTATTTCATAGGGCACAGGGATTGGAAAGTTTGCTCTGGCTGCTGCTGATGGTAGTGTATCAACTTCATTCAAGGCAACAACGATAGATTATACACAAATGTTCATTTAGCGATGACTCACTGTTACCGTCTAGACTAGAGTGGAAGATACACTCAGTATCGCCCTGGTGAAAGACCACCATTCAGAATTGAAACGTTGCTTGAAATGGCTTTTAGCTGTGTTTGGTGGCCAGATATGAATAGTCAGGTATTTTCTCACCTTCCTCTTCCCCTTCTCCTTCCCCTCCTCAATACCTTCAGCCTCACAACATTCCCCAATTCGGGATGCCATAGTCTCACTGGTTGGGAGCAGTTGGGACTCTTGTGGGGTATTCATATAAAAAAAGACATACCTGACAGTCGGTCTTAGGCACGTGGAATCTACCCACACAATTGGAAACATGGTACAGTTATCTTATTAAAAATTTGGGAAGAAACCAATCGGCAATAACAGAACCCCAAAAGTTTGTCCAAACGTCAGTAGATATTTTTCACTTTGGAACTACAAAATTTCATTACTGTGGCAACACCAAGCTACTGACTTTGTCTTTGAAATGTGTTCTTCACAAAATAAATATGTAATTTAAAAAAATATTATAACAAATTCACAGATGGAAGTAACATATGTTTTAAATGTTAAAAATTAATTACGATGATTTGCCTTCTTTCTTTAAAATGAACTGTTAAATACGAATATGTGAAAACATTTTGTTTTCAATGTTTTCACATATTCGTATTTAACAGTTCATTTTAAAGAAAGAAGGCAAATCATCGTAATTAATTTTTAACATTTAAAACATATGTTATTTCCATCTGTGAATTTATTATAATATTTTTTTAAATTACATATTTATTTTGTTTATCTAACTATCTGGTTATTTCGATGCATGAAATTACAGAAATTCAAAAAAAATCGCCCTTCCATATAATTATATTCCTCTCAGATCGTAAAACAATAAAAATATTTAAACATTAAATTATTTTAGAACTTGATGTAGAATCATCTCCTTTGGGAAAGTACACTATTTTCTGAATACCGTTCGGTTAAAGTAAAAATATGCACTTTGACCATTGTGTTTTTTAAAGTTACTTTGATTTCCGTATGATTTCTTTGTGTTACCATTTAGAATATTTTAAATGATCGCAGCGCCCTCAATATTTGTCTACTTTTAAATGTCAGACTGTAAATATAAAGATTTGTAAAAAATCCTTCAAGTTCAAAGCATTTTTTACAAATCTTTATTCTTCAAGTTCGAAGCATTTTTTACAAATCTTTATGCTACCATTTAAAAATTGCTACCATTTAAAAAAAAAAAACGATAAAAAATTATATAAAATGCACAGGGATACGTTTTAGAAATCTTTTCTGGACTCAAAAGAAAAAATCACGCGAGTGGCTCATTAATGGTTTTTAGCGTTTTTTTTAATTGCGACATTACTTTCGGGTTAGTGGGATTGGATGTTTTCAACATCTAATCAATCCAAAAAATATTTTGATGAGTTTTGAAGATCACCTCATTCCACAAAAATCTATTTATTTAAATAACGCAAATGCATTAAAACGTGTTTGTTCACGCCCGCTTTCATGTTCTTATCGCTGGAGAAACCGGTAAAACAAAACACGATAAAATGCTTGGTTAGCACGTTAGGTTAGGTATGTTTTTTCTTCTCTTTTCTTCACTTTCCTTCAATGTTCTGTTTTGTAATGGAATCGTCTCTGAAGCTTGTCGCTGTGCCACATAGTACGCTGGTCGTCACTTGTACAGTACAGGACCTAATGTAAGCCCGTGTGGTATTCCAGATGGGCGACCCTTACCCTCCTTTTTCTGTGGTGGCCCGCCGCGACCAGTTTCATCTTCACCATCTCCTCCCCTGCGGCCTGGCCGGGGGACCAGCCCCTGTCCAGGGACAATCTCCGCTTCCTGGCCCTCCAGCTGTGGTACTTCATCGGCTTCCCTGCGGCAGTCATATACAGGTAGGTTGTCTTGTTGTCAGTGGCGTGCATTGCTTTATGACCAAAGGTAGGCTGTGTGTAGTTTTTTATGTTCTTGTAATAATAATTTGTGTATTGAATATTTGAAAATGGCATTATATTTTCATCTGCCGCTGATTGTTGTGGCCAACTGTATAAATGAGTTACAAGTTCCTTACCTATTTGTGTATAATACACATTTATTCATATTTTAATCTTAATATGGCTCCTAATTATTAATTGTTTTTGTGTTTAATTCGTAGACCTCCATTTAATTTTTTTTTAAATTTAATGTAAATCAAATTTAATAATGTTATTATTAAATTCTGCTAGTATTCCTAGTTTTTATTATTACGACAGCTGTTTGAAAATGGCCTTGAACGCCGAAACAACTGCCACAGTAATAAAAAAACTAAAAATACTTGCAGAACTTAATAATAACATTATTAAATTTTGTTTATATAAAATTTTGAATATCGCTCGTTTTTCTTAGAACAGGCACAGTTTTTCAGGCTTTATGAACTTCCTGCCACTGCTATCTGGTAAGCTAGAGAGTAGAGACAGCTTGTAAATTTATGTCACAAAAGATTTAAAAAAATCATGATTTAGAGGCAACTTTGGCAATTATTCCCCACGAAATGGATTATTATTAGTTATTAAAGAAAAACTCAATCCAGCTACCTTGGAAATATGATTAAATCAAAAGAAAAATCTATAAAAGCATTTCGTCTGATTTTTTTTAGCAGCATTAAAAAGTTTTAAATATATATTATGCACTTTCATTCCTTGCCGTATATTATGAACGTTTCTCGGAAATTACTTAATATGCCTGCACTGCATAATATCATGATTTCTATCTATCTTATCAGTTATCCTGTCTTTTAACTAAGATGAGCAACTATGATGTACTTACGTAGATTGTATGTTACATACATGGGAGGTAATATGTCTCTGTGAATACTATATTATTCTCTGAGGAACAACAATATTTTTTCAAACTATTTGAGGCTATTAAGCGGGCTGCTTCATTTCAGTGCTCCGTTAACAAAATTTCATTTGACTAGGTACTTATTTTGGTGTCATCGCGCCATGCAGTTCTTTGCGTTGTATCAAAATTTTTATTCGGAATCGTCCTTCATCGTCTTGTATAAAATTTCACAAAATCATCGCCCGTTGAATGGACGTGTGAAAGATTACACGAAAGATTTTAGGAAGATTTTAGATTTTAAATATTTCCAAAAATCAAAACATCGGGAGCTCCAACAAGAAAAATATAATGAATGCTAACAGCTTTGTGATATTTCGTGACTTATACCAAAATTTTATAAGGAATAGATTTAAATTTTTAATTATTAGTTATTTTTATTGAGATTTAAAAACCTCATTGTAATATTTAATCACTGAAGAAAATAAAATTAACATAACCTAAATGAAACATGATACCGGAAAGCAGCCCCAAGATGTGACTGAAATCTTTTTATTTTCTGTTGTTTTTTCCGGTTTCATGTTTCATTTAGGTTATGTTAATATTATTTTCTTCAATGAATGAATAGATTTTATAATTTCTTCAAATGATTGATAACTTTGTGGCGTCATTATTAATTATATAATTAAAATACACTTTGTATAAAATAATAAATAATAAAGTAATTAAAGTGGTGTATACAAAGTGTGTTTTAAATTATATAATGAATAGATTTTAAATTAACGGTGTCTGTATGCAGGAAAAAAATGTAATATTATACCGGTTACACATTTTTTAAATACATTAAAATAAATGCTTAATACATTAAAATAAAGAAAGAGATCTAAATATTTTCATCTACTTACTAAAAATATCCATTAAATTTGTCGCTCTTTTAGCTACTATCGTTACTTCTGAACTAACTCTTTAATTTGTGTTTACAATTATAGATACATCTTCAGGATATTCTGGGGTCTAGAGGCACTCTTTGCCCACAGGGGAGATCAAGATGAGCGGATGGAAGGAGCATTGGGACTGTTGATGGAGTCAAGTCCTTTGGAATTATACTTCTTCCTCCAGGCATACCTCCACTGTGCCCCCCAAATACTGCTACAGTTCTACATATTGCTACGAGCTGATAGTCATATTTCAGAAACTGGTAAGTAGGTACCTAATTAATAATATACATATTTTGAAATATATGAACCGTATGATAAAACACAGTCTCATAATACCAACCGTGCATTCAATAAAACTTTTTCAAACAGGAATATAAGTCCAAGCGTTAGATTCATTCAAACCAGTAATTGCCTGAGTGTCGTACTTTTCTTATGGTATATTAAGACGCTTTTTATTGCATCAACCAACTGCCTCGGAGAATATTTTTTTCTTCTTTTCATTTTAGGTTCGTTGCAGCTGCTCAGTGCTTCTGCATCACTTATTAGAATGGCAATCACCACAGCAACTTATCAACGGTTTGAACGACGAAAGATATTAGGAATGCGCTACCCCTGGCTAGAGCGAAATGATACGTTCTCAACACAGTACACAGGGCAACCTCAAAAACACATAAGCAAAGCCCCGGTGGAAACTATTTCCAACTTTGTCGGTCTACCCTTAGACCTGATCAGTTATGTTGGTTCGGCTAATCAGAACAGCAACGACGACAGCGATGAAGATGAAGTGTTTGAAGTTCCCGACTACCTTAGTCAGACTGATGAATCGCTATATATGACAGATAAAATTTTGATCGATGATCGAATGTACAGTGAACTTCCACAAAAAGAACGTACCGAAGCTACCATCGAAAAAGCTCAAGAGCACCACGGCGAATCTGAGAATGAATTCGATAATGATGCATTATTAGATGTACATCGAACCGAGTACCGAATTCCAAACGAAAATCAAACAGAAGAACCTCCTGTGATAAGAGACAAAAAGGGGTTGAGAGTTTCTATTATCGAGAATCCAGAAATTGAAATCAGAAGGCGGGAAAATTCGGAGTCGCGGATTTATAATATTGTCGATATGTCTAAGCACACTACTCCGCCGGAAACCCCTGCACCGAGGCCCAAGTCACTCGCCGCCATCCTGGATATCAGAGATAGGATAATGAGTAATGCGGAGTTAATCATGGATAAGATTCCAAAGCGAACTTACAAAGATCAGGCTGACTTTGACGTTCCCGTGAGAATAAGAACAACGGCCATCAAAGGCATAGAACAAGAAGATGGCGTTTCTAAATTCGTCGCGTTCATATCTTGGTTCCTCTTCCTGGGATCCAGAATGTTAGCCCTCGCGACATTTTCGTTTTTCTACCTAAACGCGTGCATTTATATTTGTAGCGCTCATTATTTGGTGATAGTTATGTTTCTGATGTGGAACTCGTGGCATGAGAGTCTGAATAGGAAGATTTTCTATTTTTTCCTCGGCTATATTTATGTGTTTTGTATAATTGAGTTCAAAATGAAGTACAGAAAAGTTCGACTGTGGTACGGTTTGTATTTTATAATAGTAACGTCGGAGAACTTTGTGATGACCGCCGTATGGTTCTGGTCGGGCCTTTGGGCGGGAGATCAAGCTTTCTGGTTTAATTTTATGGCTTTGGTCATTATTTTTAGTTCCGTTTTTTCGTATTTGTGTTTTCTAATATATTTTTTAATTTTAAAACCCAAATCGTTGACCATGTACCCATTAATGTCTTCACAAAGTTTGTTCCCTGTGACCATTTCGTAACATTTAGGTACTATACATGTTTTTCTTTTTAATAAATCACCGATGTACCTATTGTAAAAAAATATTATACCTAGGATTTTTAGACATTTATTGCATAATGAAAGATTTTATTTCAGTAGGCAGTCGTAGAGGAAAGTTATAAATTGGCGAAACCCGAGCAAAAACAGCTTACATATTGTCATACTTAACATTTTAGTCGGTGGTGTGGCAAGTGTAGATTTTGCGAGTACAAAAATCAAGGTACTTATTTAACAAAAAAAATATGTTCATTAGTTCCTCCTTTAGCCGCCAAGCTGTAAATTCAAACAAAATAAAAAAAAACTATTTTAAAGACAATTTAACACGTATATGGATTGCAGTATTCAATACATACTCGTATAATATTTTGTAAGATAAATCGGTTAAAAACAATATTTATAAAATATGTAGACATATATAAATATAATTTAGATTGTCAATTTCCAGAAAATAACATATTAATTCATTAAAGAAATGTTCCAGGGCCAAGTGCGTATCTTTTGCGTCAGCTAACGCAAGTTAATTCGACCATAAACAACACATTTTGACTAGTCCGTATCGCGCTAACATGCAAAATTTTGAGACAACGCTGCGTTTATGAAAACTGTCAAAATGTGTTGTTTATGGCCGATTTAACTTGCGTTAGCTAACGCAAAATATACAGACTTGGCCTCCTGAACGTGCATTAAAAATATTGATATGAAACGCTTATATTTGTGAATATTTCGATATACGAGTATTATCGCATATTCGCATAATACCGTACTCGTGCAATAGGATACTCATATGTACAGAACATATTTTTTAAATGTTAACACATACAGAGTTCCAATACAAATAGCATGGTATCCAAAAAGTGGTTTGTATATAAAGAGTGATGATAAATTCCCGGAAAAAAAAATTCCACGGAATTGATTAATTTATTATGATAAAAAAACCTTTTTTTTGTGTTTCTTGGGCAATAACTTGTATAATTTAAGATTGTTTTAAGAACACTAGTGAATGCCACAGAAGTGTCGAAACCGATATAAAATTATCAATATTTAGTAACGCACATTGTGAATTAAAACACTCCAAAAAGTTATTATTTTTTTAAATTATTTAAAAAAAATTCTATATTACAAAATATAAAAAAAAGTCACGATGAACTATTTTTTTGTAGTTTGACTAACGAGTGCTTGTCATTCAAAACTTTGTAATAAATTTAATTTACAGTTAAGGTCTATATAAATTAAAAACATATGTAACAAACAAAAATTTTTAAAACATAAATATTTCACAATAATCTTACTCAAAAATATTTCTGTTTGTATTTATAAAAAAAAATCATAAATAACAACAATAAATCGTAGATAAAATAATATTTCCCAATTATCTAATACAAAAGCCCTAAAACGGGATTTGTTCCCAGTTGGGCACCCAAAGCTTTCATAGATTTTATGGTTTAATAATGTATGTCAAAATAAATAAATAAAAAATTTAAAAACATAAAAAGTTTTCTTTCAGCATCTCCCAGAAAAAATGCAGCATTTCCGTATTTTCAGTAGAAAAATCTATTCGAATGAGTTTGTCTTAGCCAATTAAAAGTACATGCAAGAGGCTCATTTAATTTTTCGTATTTAAAAGTGTCACACATTCCACCACTTTACGCAAAAATGAGCCTTACGGTGCTAAGTAACCATTAAAGGCTGGATTGATTCAAATTCAGTATTTGAATATAGAAACACATTTATGTAAATACTGTTTACACTTTACAAGCGGTTTGATTGTAATTACGTACAATACCTACTCATGTCTCAATTGCGGAATAGATTTGTAACTATTATTATAGCATTATTATAATAAAAATAATATCGCCGTTTTATTATACAATATGTGCTATTATAGTATAGACGGAAATTGGATGTTATACAGATTTACCGAACTCGCCGATACGTCTTTACATATAAATAAAAAAAATTACAACATTGTTCAAAATTAGTTTTTTTCAGTTGCATGTTTAAATTAAACCCTAATAAACAAAATGTTAACTTTCACGATTTTCTTCACTGTGATTTAATTCCTTTCGTTACCCTCGTTACCAGTGGCGTGCAGTCCGTAAAGGCTTTAAAGTTGTGCCACACTCTGAGAAAAACGAATCAATAAAGAAAATATGAGATTTAAAAAAATTAAAAGTTTTTCCATAAATTTGTGAATATTTTTGATGTCAGAAGCGTTCTACATTGATGCATTATTTCTACACGATAAATTTACACTTTTTGTAAGATAATTAAATCACAATTTTCAAATATGCACAATTCATATCCGAACTTGAAAAAATATACATAGCCTACCTTTAGTTAAAGATAAATGCACGCCACTGCTCGTTACTTGTTTACTCTCGTTATATTTTGATATTTTCATTCAAATTTTAGAAATTCATTTCGAAATTAAGTCAAAATATTATCATTATCTTCATATTCCCATTTACCTTCGTGTGTACCTACTTCATTGTTTCATGAGCACTTTTTAAATGTCTTAGTGTAATGGTCGTATCGGTATCGGTATACCGGTAGGTGGCGGTTTTCTCTAAAGAGAGTTTGTGAAGTAAACTTTCATAAAAAAAGAAAAAATATATATAAGACAGCGCGCCATTCAAATTCCGTGCTAAAAATCCACCCGTCCGTATTACACTGCCCAAGAACGAGTCCGAAATGAATCCCATATGTGCGTTATGAATTCAGCACATATAGGACTTTCTGTCTTAAGAAATAATTTGTACAAAACATAGTAGTGGCGCTAGAGCGGTAGGCATGCAGGCCCTGGGATTCTACATGTAATTTTTATTTAATTAATTTGTGTTGTTTCACAATTAATTCATTTAAAAATAATGTATAAAATATTTGCGCACGTTCCAGAGAGGAAGATACTCTCAGTATCGCCCTGGTGAAAGACCACCATTCAGAATTGAAACGTTGCTTGAAATGGCTTTTAGCCGTGTTTGGTGACCAGATCTGAATAGCCAGGTATTCCCCACCTTCCTATTCCCCTTCTCCTTCCCCTCCCCAATACCTTCAGCCTCACAACATTCCCTAATTGGGAATGCCATAGTCTCACTGGCTCCAGACGGTTGGGAGCAGTTGGGACTCTTGTGAGGTATTCATATTTAAAAACAAAAAAAAAATAAATTATTTGACAGTAAAGTTATTGCTACCGCCGGTTTCACAACTAGAGTTAACCCGTACACAGTAATCACACAGATGCATTGCTTGCATACATCATATTTCAAACTTTTTCTTTAACTTCATGAAAGAAAATTCCGAGGAAAATGGAAAAGAACCCGGGAAATGTAACTTGTACAGAATTGAAAGAAAACATCGTCAATTAGCATACGTCGTCCTGTCGATTCCTAGATCCCAGACAACGAATGAAATTGGTTATTTCGTCGCCCACAACAGAAACAGGCGTTCCTCATGTTTAGAAAATTTCCAGGAGATCCAAAAAACTTTTTTTTTACGGATTTTTATACATTTCACTAAAGGGAGAAAAATCTGCTTAATTAAAACCCCGACAAATGTAATAAAATGTATAAGAATCTAACAGAAAAACGTTGCCAAGTATGAGATACGTCTGTTTCTGTTGTGGGCAACGATTTGATCAGAATTTCGGCATTTGAAATGTATGATCAATTTTTTACCGTAAGTAAGAGATATGAACAACATTTCGGGCAAATCAGACACTACCGCAAACATGTTTCGGTAAGATGTTCCCCCGGAGAACATGCATTTTTCATGTGTTGGATCCGCATTCGGCAATTTCCCATTCGTACCACGTGCCACTACCAAGAAATAGAATTTTATTGGTCATAGCCGTCGCTACAAGAATTCTAGGAGGAAGAAAACAGTCTATCAGGTGGCTTAATAATATTAGGTCGAACACATCGAAAGGTAGGGAATGTTATTTATTGTATTGAGTGGTGCCCTTTAGTAGGTACCTAATGTGTATTTATTTGTACTAGTACCGTGTCATTTTAGTGTGGAACATACTCGTAGGAAGCCACTAACGCAAGAGGTGGGCAATTTGGGAGGTTATTGGATAACCAACCCCTCTCTTATAGGTCACCCCAAGTAGTTCGCTATATAAGCTGAGTAGGGGTGCCTGGGTTCAAGGGGGGTGAGGTTTGTCCAGGTTTTGGCGGCAGGTGCGTCTACTCAGCAACTGCGTTGCGGGCCAGATGGGGAGGAGCCGGTATGAGGACACCTTTGACCTCTCCAGCCGGACACTTGACCCCGAGCTTTGCACTGCAGTGGGAGGGATGGATTCATACGTCAGTCACTCCTGGACGTACCCCTTTCCTCCCTAGAACTTCCTTTCCTTAAAAAAACCCCTCCACACAGCATCCCTAAAGATGATATTGATCCTGAGGGAAACGGACATTATATTTTCTCCACGGCCTCCTGTGTGGAGTTCATTTCTAAACATCATGTTTCGAGAAATCAAGTTATTGATCTAATCTTTAATCTATAGCTATATAATCTAGAACCATTTATGACAAAAGCAATATTAACACTGCGAATCATAAAAAAGACGCATAAACTTAATATTTTCAAAACTTTCTTTAGTAGTATTTACAATATTCTAAATTCACCAACAAAACAAACAAGGTTGACCACTAAATGAGACCCCAATCCATTAAATTATGTATTAAATTATCTTGGTTGAAAAAAATCTAATTCTCTGTCGCATTTATCTCCATTGTGCAAATTTGAGGTCAGCGCATTCTTGTGCTGGTGGCCTCAAATGTGATTTATATTCCAATGAATAGTAGCAATCCATAATGAAGTGCTCATACAAACCCTAATGTATGGCAGTAAGGCATGGAATTGGCAGAGGAAGGACGAAAGTAGACTGAGGCGTATGTGTGGTAAAACCATGTATTAACGTGTTAAAAATGTGGAGATCCGGTTAGAATGCAAGGCTGGTCTAGGTAAAAGGTAAGCGTAATGGATAAGTAAATAGAATGTACACAATATCTTCTATTTATCTATATAATAATAATAACAATAATAATATTTTTTTTATTTGAAACACACATTATTTAACATCAACATTTAAGGAAGCTTTGACTGCCCAACTAGGAACAAATCCTGTATTAGGATAGTCAAATTGACAAATTTAGTTCATATTAAGTGCCATTATACAAAAATATAAGGGAAAAACCTAGTATTGTAATATAATATATCTAGAAAAAAGTATAATAATTAAGTATAAAGAGATTATGTATATGTGTTTGATAGGTACTGGTTGGTGCTATGGCGAACGAAATTCGTATAAAAATGAGTACTAAAAAATATAACATTATTGAGTAATATTGATAAGATTGAGTTACTTATCACTCAGATTTATGAGCTGACGACGAAACTCAGGGATGCACCCCGAAGAGGATGCAGCAAATAGTTAATAATATTGATACAAGCCATAAGTGCGGGAAACACCGATTTATGCTAATCCATAATACGGTACCCGAGGTCTGTCTACCTGAGGGTAATTAACAAACGCCCGGCTTTAAATCCCGGGAATTTCGCAGTCGCCAGAAGAAGGCAGTTAAGGGGATTAACAGCGAACTAATTAAAATACACCGAGCCACAGTTTGGAGTTCACGAAGGAACCCGAAGAAGAGTTCGGATGTGATTAAAAAGGGGGACTTTGGCCGAAGCAAAGTCAGTAGTGGACAGAGACGAGTCAGTAGAGACCGTCCGGCCAGTGGTCGTAGTCGAGACTCCCGTCTCCTACAAAGCAAGCAGGCCACTTGCATCCCCAGCCTGAGACGCTGCGGGAAAACTCGGCAGGAACCGCCGAACCCCAACGCCCACCGTTCGAGTGCAGTCGAGTGCCCTTCGCCTCCTGCCCTCCAGCGCCGTGATCCCATTAAGGCACATATCCACCACCGCAGGAATCACCACCGGACAGCAGTCGAGCGCCTCTGGCATCCTGCTGGTCATCCTCTTGAACCGTCTGAAACCGGTCGTCAAGTGAAAGCCGAAACGCGTGTCCGCCCAGCACCAAAACCTCCCCCTACCGGAAGTACCACCTGTTCTCTGAGGCTTCCAACACCAACATCGAGACGACTGGTAATCTCCCCACTGGACCGTGTGCAGATTACTCGTAAAAACAGTTCGTGTAATTAAGTGACCCCCACAATACCCACCAGTTAAGAATGTATTTTACATTGTGAATTAATAAAATACATGACACTCAACGAAGTTACCTGTTTCTACTGAACCCCAATGACCCCATCATGTCAATATATAAAATATATTTTATTCAGTAAGCACAAAAAGTGACTTTAGTAAAATGTTTATTAATGTTTGTCCTTTTTCATTTATTTGTTTAGGGTTTTTAATCCGGTTAAGATCTTTTCCCAAAAGCACAAATAATGTAACATAAATTCAGTCGAGTAAATAAAACCATGAGATGGTAGTAGTAATAAGGCCAAAGCTCCGGTATTATATCTATATATATATTTAATACCCTTCATCTTTTCTATATAACTAGTACTGCGGAGCTTTGGCCTTATTACTACTACCATCTCATGGTTTGATTTATATATATATATTTTGTAGGTTAAGTGTGCAAAATTTCATCAAGCTAGTAATAAAACTATAGATTCATAACCTCGGCTACGCGGGGTACTTCAGCTAGTATAAAATATATGACGCGGAAGTGGTAGAAGAAGTCGGGGACGCCCGACGAAAACATGACACGTTAAAGTGAATTAAATACTTCAGTGGGGTCATGTCAATAGTTAGAATAACAGAAGAGTATGCATGAATGTGAATGAAGGAAGGAGTGTGTACCAAGACAGAGTTGTGCGGGGGGGGGGGGGGGGGTATCCCGTTTCTGCCCTTCCCAGCGAAGGAACGACGTGGTGGTCAGTTAGTGAATGATAGTCAGACCACAACGGAAGGTAGAAGGTAGGGAATACACAGAGCGGTGAGTGGCATCCTTTGGTAATGTGTGATTATTTGTACGTGTTGCACGCCACCGGCTGTCGCTGCGCAGAGCACAGTGCGCACGCCCACTTCTACTGTACTGCGTTGATTTTGGGCAGTTTTTCATAATAAAAAGGCCGAATAGATACCGAGGGGAATTTCCTAAAATAAACAGTAACGCTATCGGACGGCTGCGGGCAGCTGCTCTCTCCAAACAGTGCCCGACTTACAGCTAACTTTGTTTACTCCGTTGTTAGTTGTTAATTATTATTATTACAATTAAAAAAAAACTATCGCACCATTTGTTCTGTTTCAGGCGTGCGCCGAGAGAGTGTTTGTAGACAATAACAACAGTTTAAACTTTAAACTGTTGTTATTCTTCTTGTATTCGTATTCAAGAAGTGCTCATCCAAATATTAAAACATCAAACAGTCATGCTCAATACACACAATTTAATGTTTAGACAATATCCATACGCTACAGCCGAGGGAAAAAGAACCGCCGGTTTAACAAGCTCTTTTTACAATCAATGCAATTGATTTACCATTCTGTCCGCACCAACATGTATTAGTATTTAAATAAGACAATTTAGTAGCATTTAAAAAAATATATATTTAAAAAAAAATGACAAATATTCCCTGGTTACTAATAACCTGACAATATTTGAAAATCTCCTACTACCATCACCGTAAGCGGAAGATGTTGCTTGTGTCGTAAATGGAGGACTTAGCCAGCCGAGGAATTGAACTCACGACGCCTGGGTGAGACTCAAACGCGATGCCAACTCAGCTACTGACCGGTACAATATAATAATGGATTACCGCGAAGAGATTATACTCGCAGGCTAGTATTATTATGTTCAGTCCTGTATACCTAATTAATTTTATTTATTTACGTAGGACATTTAGAAATAACAGTTGTACGTAATATTTAAACAACAGAAAATAATTCAAATGTTCACAAGTGTTAAGCCGCGTCTTCTGCGAACTTTTTTCCGAAACATTACACAAAAAACCATACACAAAAACATTTGTTTACATACACATTCGTCTCCTGCTAAAATGTTTTATTTTGGTTAAAAACAAAACATTTTGCGTAGACGACAAGATGAGTTAAAGAATAATCTTTTGAATGTAAAACATATTTTTACAGGTTGGAATAAAATACCAATGTTTTGTTTATTGTTTGAATAATAAAAAAAAAACAATATAAATGTCAATGAATGTAAAAATAATAAGAAATATTTTATGTAAACCGTTGTAGTATGGTATAGTCAATTGATGAGATTATAACGATGATTAAATATGCATAAGCACGACTTTCAATATCCCAAAAATTAATGAAAAAAACTTTTTATTAGTTTAATCACAACTATTTCAGTCACCTGAGAAGGGAATTCACGCATTTTAATTCATTTAAGGTTTCAAGTTTTTGTGTGGCTTTTAGGGTATTTATTTTTTTATTTACATAACGGAATAAAAAGAGAATACATAACGGTTAAATAAATTATTATTATTACTGATCCGCACTCTGCGGCGATTTAAAAAAATGAAACAAACCCTTCCCCCCCAAACCCGCTTCCCCCGCCCCCCTCCCCCTTCCCCCTTCCCCCCTTCCCCCTTCCCCTTTCCCACTTCACCCGCGAGAGAGGAGTGTTTTCCATCGATTGCGGAAGATAAAAACATTCTGAATGCACATAAAAATGTGTACGGTAACGCCCCTTTGTTTTTTTTTTGTAAATGTTTTAAAAAAACAGTCGCATGAGACGCGGCTTTATTATGCCTTGTCAAGTTGATACTTAATTGATTCCTAGCTAGCCAGATTGGCTGTTCTAAGGAGCCAAATGCTCCACGTGGTGTATTATTCTATAATTATTGTTATTCTTCAATCTATCTATGAAGTGTGTTATTAATAGAATAGGTATGAATAATTTTAAGTGTAACTATTTAACAATTTTTCAGACTACCATCTACCCAAGCCAGTTAACAATTTGGCTATAATTGGATCGATGTATGACGTTTTACAGGTTATAACGGTTACTTCTGGAGGAATTTTATTATATGTTCTCGGTCCCAGGTATGCGTCCTTTGATATTTTGCCGCATTGCTTTTCGGTACAAGGAGATCCTTTCTAGTATGACTTCTTGTAATATATTTATGATCAATTCTTTTAAGATTTCCCTTTTTATGTAGTTTAACAACATTAAGGATAATAAATTCATCGAATAGCCTATTGCTAGAGAACCTATAGGGTTTATTGCATAATGACTCTGAAGAATGAATTTCTGGGCTACCATCGAGGATTCTGACTCTCTGAGTCTTGTCATTTTTGCTGTAATCTGTTTTACATGGTATAAAAAATACGTATAATTTATTTTGTAATGTATAATATAAAACATGGAACTTTGTTTGGACGAGTATCTACGATATTCATTTGTAACATTTCTGAATGTCTTTAGTATTTATCAAATATTAACTATAATTGAAAATACTCACATTTCATATAAAATTGGATTTTTGTTTTAATATTGGAGTTGCATTTTAATATTTTTTTCCGATTTTAATATTTCAATTGCATTTAATATTTTGAATTTTTTAAATTAAAAAAAATGTTAGTGTGATGTAAAATTTTCATTTCTCTCAACTGATTAATTCAATAAGATCTAGTTAACATTATTTTAAAAAGTCAAGTAATTTTTGCGAAGAAATCAATACTATGATATTTATTTTTATATACGGCACAACGTGTGCCATTAACATAAATGTAAGGAAAGTGTAAATACAACAATAACAAAGAAACAGAAAATACAAGTTTAACTAATATAAAATAAACGATTAAAAAGTATAAAGTGTAAATAGGATTAAGGTAATAAACGCAAAGAGTATAAAAAGTATAAAAAATGTAAAGTATACCATAGAAACTTATAAAAATATAAAGTATAAGAAAATATAAATTACAGAAACATATTAAAATATAAAATTTGGCAACTTGTAAAAATACAAAGTATAAAAACTCCTAAAAATATAAAGTATAGAAACTTATAAAATTATAAAGTATGACAACTTGTAAAAATATAAGGTATAGAAATTTATAAAATTATAAAGTATGACAACTTGTAAAAATATAAAGTATAGAATCTTATAAAATTATAAAGTATGATAACTTGTCAAAATATAGAGTATAGATACTTATAAGAAATAAAAAAAGTATGATAACTTGTCAAAATATAGAGTATAGATACTTATAAGAAATAAAAAAAGTATGACAACTTATTAAAATATAAAGTACAGAAACTTATAAAAAATAATAAAGTATGACAACTTGTAAAAATATAAAATATAGAAATTTATAAAATTATAAAGTATGACAACTTGTAAGAATATAAAGTATAGAAACTAATAAAATTATAAAGTATGACAACTTTTAAGTATGTAAAGTATAGAAACTTATAAAATTATAAAGTATGACAACTTGTAAGAATATAAAGTATAGAAATTTATAAAATTATAAAGTATGACAACTTGTAAAAATATAAAGTACAGAAATTTATAAAATTATAAAGTATGACAACTTGTAAAAGTATAAAGTATAGAAATTTATAAAATTATAAAGTATGACAACTTGTAAAAGTATAAAGTATAGATACTTATAAAAAATAATAAAGTATGACAACTTGTAAAAATATACAGTATAGAAACTTATGGAAGTATAAATATGGCATTGTGAGAACAACAATAGGTTCTGGTCTATAATCATGTTGTTGTCTATACGTAGATACTGTTTCCAATTGGAAGAGCGGATTAATTAGTAATTACAGTAATTACTATCGATCTATTTACGGCAAATACATTTAAACAAAAGTTTTGTTACGAAGGGTGTACTATGTATATAAGAAAGGATACATATTAGTTTATTGGGTTAGGATAGGTTGACTGGGTAAAGAATATTAAATAAATGTGTGTGTACATTTCTTATGTTAGGCTAGGTTAGTTTCTACTGTTTTTAGCAGTCTTTGGAATTGTATCATAAAAAACTTTGCAATATCTAAATTGGCATTAAATGCAACTATCTAAAATTTTGTAATACAAGGAATACCAATAATAATTTATCTGAAAAATGTTTAACTTTTCCTGTGAATAAAATTTTTGAACTGTATTCTTTTAAATATTATGAAATACATACCGTAATACATGAAGTTTGAAAAGCGGTTAAAGCCTTTTTGAACGTTTTGTATTAAGTTCCAGTATGTATTTAATATAGAAATTAAAAACTTACAGTTTTAGAACTTTCATCACTGGAAACCTTAGACATTTTTCTAACAACCCGTATATAATGTACATGTAAATAAACTAATATGCATCCTTTTCTTATATAAATAGTATACCTACCTTCGTAACAAATCATTCGTAGTATTGCTTGGGTCAGCAGACTACAAAATAAGTGTTTTTGAGTGCTGGCCTTTAAGTATTTATACATTTTTTGTTTGTAGTGTGGTCCTAAAAATGGATAAACATAAAGACAAACAAATCGTCCTTCCTCTCATTACGCAATACGTACAATTGGTGGCAAACGGCCTGAGGCAGGTTGATTTGTTATGAAATAATGGCACCATTATTTTTCCTCTCAGTTCGAAAAGGAAATTATTATACAATCAAAATGTTTTTAAAAAAAAAAAATATTAAGCAAATATTATGTTTTATACAACATCGATCATTATTTACCCCAATTTAAATGGAAATTATATAAATAGCACTTCGTTTATCGTCAAAAATACATTTTTTTAAATTTCCCTCAAGCTGTTTTGATAACGCAGGACCAAAGTTTCAGCACTGATTTTGAGGACTGTTTTTCTAATTTAACAATTGGAAAATGCCCAACAGCTTAATAAATATTACATTATCTTGATATATTTTTACAGCTAAAAGGTTGTTTCACAGCGTCTTAACTAATGATAGAAGTGAATTTGCGGTCTGAAAATATCTGCATTGACTTTAATTGGGAAGATTTCATAATGCCATAGCTTAAACACCGAGAGTTTTTTCTGCTAAAGAAAACAGATTTTTGGAATTTGGAATTTTGGGAGGGGAGGGGGGGGGTATGTATAAATATTTCTTCGGTATTTGCCCTACCTTTCTATTTTCATTTGGCCACAAATTTTTATGGTTTTGAAATAAGAACATTATTTGGAAAGATAATATTTTGATAATTAAACAAACATAAATAGGACCTAGTTGACTGGAAAAAATATGGAAGGTATTGTCCAAGTATGGAGTGAATACGAATCTCATACAGGCAATCGCGTCTCTGTACGAGAAAGACGTTGCATGTGGTAAACGGCGATTTCCACAATATCACATATCATTCACCACATCACATATCATTCACCACATCACATATCTTTCACAACATCACATATCATTCACAACATCACATATCATTCGCAACATCACAAAAGGTGTTAAGCAAGACTGCGTAATGTGACCGTGGTTATTCAATCTATACATAGATAATTGTATGAAAGATTTGAAAGAGGTGGGCTTGGGCGCGAAAATGAGTATTCTGAAAGTATGTTGCCTGGTGTATGCTGATGATGCTGTGCTAACAGTATGGAATATCTACAGTACCTCGTATCTAGGATGAACGAAGTATGTATGAAGAATGAGATAATGATGAATGTAAGTAAGTCTAAAGTCATGGTGTTTGAAAGAGAGAGTACGAAAACGGTGTGCAATATAGTTGTGAATGATGAATACTTGGAGCAGGTCGATGAGTTTCATTATTTGGGAAGTATGTTTACGAGAGATGGAAAGACTGATAGGGATGTTGAAAGAAGGGTGAATGCAGGAAACTCCATTAACGGAGGACTGAACGCGGTTGGCACTAACAAAAAGTTGTCCAAAGAAGCGAAGCTAACAGTCCACAATGGAGTGCTGATAAAAACCCTGATGTATGGCAGTGAGGCACGGAATTGGCAGAGGAAAGATGAAAGTAAACTATATGCCGTATAAATGAGATCTCTGAGGCGAATGTGTGTAAAACCATGTATGATCGTGTGAAAAATATTGAGATTCGTAAAGAATCCAAGGCTGACGTAAGAGTAATAAGTATGATTTAGAAAGGGACACTTAGATGGTTTGGGTATGTAGAGCATATGAAAGAAGAAAGGAGTGTAAGACGAATGTATGATGCGAATGTGAATGGAAGAAGAAGCCGGGGACACCCGAGGAAGACATGGCACGATCAAGTGAATCAAATAATTGAGTCAGAAGTCGGAATAATAGAAGATAATGTATGAGACGAAGTATGAATGTGAATGAAGCAAGAAGTGTATGTCAAGATCGAGTTGTTTGGCGGTCCGTCCTTTTTGCCTACCCCTGCGGGAAACGGCGTGATGGTTAGTTAGTTAATATCCTCTGTGCGTACGTCCGTCCGTGAAGTTTTTAAAATTGGAACCGATGGATGCGTTCAGGATATTATCAAATCAAAATAGAATCTTTCCATATCCAGGCAAGCGTTTAAGTAGGTACCCTATCTATGATTTATTTTATATGACTTACATTGGCAGGCCATTTTAAAAAGTGGAATTAGCATGTATGGATTTTTCACGGGTAACAACAAATTTTATAATTTAAAAAATGTATCATAATGGACAATTATTATAAATCCTAAACTAAATAAATCTACCAGAGAAAATAGTTGGATAATCATGTTTCATTTCCAATACAAATGTAGAGTAAATGGATAAGGTAATACTTGTAATTATACAAAAGAATTGCCCCATTATTATTATTTTTTTAAATATTTTTTATATATATATTTTTTTTTTAAATTTAATGTAAATCAAATTTAATAATGTTATTATTAAATTCTGCAAGTATTTTTAGTTGTTATTATTGTGACAGCTGTTTCGGCGTTTAAGGCCATTTTAAAACAGTTTGAAAATGGCCTTAAACGCCGAAACAGCTGTCACAATCATAACAACTAAAATACTTGCAGAACTTAATAATAACACTATTAAATTTGATTTACATTAAATTTAAAAAAAAATTAAATGGAGTTCATCGAATTAAAGACAAAAACAATTAATACCCCATTACTTCGCTGAAACCCTTTTGCTCCGGAGGTTAGATAATGTACTGAATTCAATGGAATCCCACGAGGAGTTTGACCTGTTTCATTTTCAGTAATACCTGTTTCATAGACTTGACATGGAGGGATTCCTTTGCTGAATAAAAAAATCGTAAACCTTCGGGGAAAATGCTACTCTAGTTTCGTTCACGTGTTCTGGGATAAACGAAAACACAAAATAGAATGTTAAATTTTTTACGCCTATTTGCAATTTTTTTCCTCGAAGGGGGTTTATGGACAGCAGTAAATTAGAATTTTTTTTTTCGTAAAAGGTCTAAGCTTTTTATACTTTTATTAAATAAGACATTTTTTTATGTGAACACCGAACAAGGTTACCAACTCCCCGAAGTCAGTGAAACTATGGCATCCCCAATTGGGGGGGATGTTGCTGAATTGCTGAAGGGAGTGAGGAGGGGAAGGAGATGAGGAGGAAGAAGGTTAGGGAAGTACCTGGCTCTTCAGCTATGGTCACCAAATACGATGAATTCCATTTAAACCGACGTTTCGATTACTAGGGCGGATACTGTGAGCATCTACCGTATTGAGTATATATAGAATATTTAGTAAAATCTTCGTGTTAACACAAATTAATCGAATAAAATAAAATTTACTTGAAATGGCTTTAGGCGTGTTTGGTGACCAGATCTGAATAGCCAGATACTTCCCCACCTTCCTCTACCCCATCTCCTTTCCCTCCCCTCTATCCCCAGCATCATAATATACCTCAATTGGAGATGCCATAGTCTCACAGGCTCCAGAAGGTTGGGAGCATTTGGGACCCTTGTGTGGTGATCACATAAATAAAAGTTAGTTAGTTACGCTATTCGTTAGAAACCTAAACATCATTCCCGAAACGTTTAGGAACATAAAATTAATTTAAGGTCTGCGCGAGTGAATGGTGAGCGCTTTGACTCCTAACCCAGAAGTCGCGGGTTGACCCAGTGGATGATACCTACCTATCTAATAACTAAATGAATAATTAATTAATACGTTAATATATTATCATCCCCTATTATGGTAAAATAGTCCATATGGGAGTGTAAATAATGATCTTTTAAGCTCATCCGGGAAAATAGTCAATATGGGAGGGTAAAAAATGAACTTTTAAGCTCATCCGGGAAAATAGTCAATATGGGAATGTAAAAAATAAACGTTTAAGCTCATCTTGCATCATTCGCTGCCAGCATGCGCTGTACAATGGTATTGTAGTTAGGGTCCTGAGTATTCTCCAAAAACGTATGCACTGCATTCTTGAAAGAGTCCCATGCTTTTTTTTTTCATTTTCTCCCATTGTTTCCAAAAAGAGGGGATCAGGTAAAAGTTTACTTATGTCGGGGCTAGTGAAAACTCCCTCTTTTAACTTGGCTTCAGACAGTTTCAGGAACTTGGAACGCAGATAACGGAAACAATCACCATCTCTTGGCAGTGATTTGACAAAATGATTTATGAGCCCCAATTTAGTATAAATGGTGGTAATAACACTTTTTCTGGGGGAATCAAGGTCGTATTGATGACATTTTTCTCCCTGGGGGTTAAACTGCCTCGTGGTGGCCAGTCAGTTTTTGTCCAGTGCAGCTGTCTCGCTCTAGTATACCATAAACAAAGAAAGCAAGGACATTTTGTATAACCTCCCTGCTGACTCAACAACTTGGTTGATATTTTGAAATCTCCACAAACCATCCATTGATGCTCTTGATATTTGATTTCCTCAAGAATTGTTGCCAGGGCATTATACTTTTCTCCCATATGAACCGAGTGCTCCATAGGAAGAGATGCAAATACATTCCATTATACAGCAAGACTGTTTTGAGGCTAGTTTTAGACGAATCAATGAATATGCGCCATTTTGATGAAGCATATTCTATTTCAACGCACTTCATGAGCCCATGAACATCATTACAATATTAATTGATAAACTAAAGTTTTTTTTTTTAAGACAAGATTTTTGTGCATAGCGCAAAGGGTAATAATTATTTTTATAAACAATAATTATTAGCCTGAAACACTCATCCAAATTGAAAAAACCTTATTGATTAACTTGGCGGGTTTGCGATAAGCCGACGGTAGAGCATCTGACCGGCAATCAGAAGGGTGCAGGTTCGAGTCCTGTCGGCGACATTTATCTTTTCTCGGAAGGTTTTTTCAATTTGGATGAGTGTTTCAGGCTGATAATTATTGTTTATAAAAATAATTGTTATCATTACAATAAACCAGATTTCCCTCTTTGGAGAAAAACTGAATAAATTCTCTCTCTCGATGTCTGTAGCACGAAAATGAGGTCCCAGATGATTTTTGTTTTTTAGCCTTGATCCTAGGAATTCGGCTGCATCTTTTGAGAAACCTAAGTCTCTTACTAGGTCGTTGAGCTCACCCTGAGAAAAAAAGTTGAGGCCCCCGGTTAACAGAAAAATCTGAGCTAGATTCGTCCTGGGAAGACAATGTGTCTGAGTCCTTTGACTCACTCAGGATGCAATCTAAGTTAGAAGGTGGCTGTGGAACTTGTATTTCAGAACCACGGAACAATGGATGAATAGCTGAGTCAAGGTTGGGGTAATATTACTCACTATCAACTTTTAACCAGTTTCTACACGATCATGCGACCTTCCTCCTAACGCTAAAACGACTTTACCCACCTCCCCCTACCACAACTCTCTTTAACCATTAACTTTTTTTTTAAGTCCAGCTATAATTGATAGAATTAATGTGAGAAGTCTACGTCTAAGTCCATTTTTTAAATAAAAAAACATTTTAAGTTAACTAGGAGTTTTACGCTAAATACAAAAAAAAAACTTGAGTGTAACAAAAAAAATTGACGCGATGGAATGTTTTTGATATTTTTTTCGCTTTTACCAAGTTGAAATCTGTAAGAAAATGTATAAATAAATAAATAATTCTTTATACCGGTATGTGGAGAGGTTAGCGCAATCCCACACATTCCATATAAAATATAAAAATCCCATGCGGTTTTTTACTTGCCGACCTGTGTTATCAGTCGGTAGTTTTTATTTTTATCTTGTATTGTTAATAAATTCAAAATTTAACAATAAAGTCACCAGTGATGACTAACTGAAAAAACCTTTCCCGAGAAACATCTCCAAATCCTCACAATATTTGGAATTACGAGTACATAGCCAATTTTACAAACAATGTTAAAAAATATTCAAAGATTTTCGTTGTGATAAAATATTCAAAAGGGGTTTTGCAATAAATTTCAATGTTTTGAATAAGCCGCCCAAAATTACGACCTTAAAAATGACAAAGAGGATCGGCTACGGTGCCTGTTTTATACATAATTTAATTTTGGATTTGAGGCCAAAATACCCATGCAAACTGAATGATATATTTTTATAGAAAAATAAATAAATTACTTCTCATCCGTACTAGATATTTACTATATTTTTGATGAAAAAAAAAGATCATTAGGTTTAGGTGAGTATTTTGGCCTCAAATTCAAAATTTGTTTTATATGAAACAAGACGCGCAGCCGTTCCTCTTATTTTGGGGCTATCGGTGATGTAAAAAAAGTTTTACTCCGTCTACTTTGAAAATATAATGAAATGTAAAGTCAAAAAAAATTTATAAAATCCGCAATCTGTGGATTTTAAATTAAATTAAAAACGTCCAATTTACGTTCGAATACAAATTTGACGTATGTAATTTGAAATATCGACCCGAAAAAAGTTTTTTTTTTAATTGGGACTGCTGGTTATTCGACTTCAGAAAAGAAAATTACAGTGAAACGAAAAAGTTTTTAAATATTAAAAAGAACACCGTAAAACTGTTCGAATTACTGTAAAAACTCTTTGAGAATATTCTAAATCGATGATTGTGTACAGTTGTAGTCTCTTTTTCGCTAATAAAAATACGTAAAGAGACAAAGGGCTATCAAAAGTGCTGCTTTACCTTTATTTAGCTATTCTTAATATTTTGACAAACGGTTTTAAAAACGCTGGTAACAATATTAAAGTAAACGTATTACGTAAATCCATGAGTCAATAGAAGATTATTTAGCGATAAATCACTATCAAATCTATATCGACTTCCATGTTACGATTTAGCACTTATTTAGGCTTTGGCGTAATTATTAAATTGATTTTCCTTTGCAGAAGCGTACTTCGAGTAAGCGATGGGTCTTGACTCATTTTGTTAAGAGTCAAGATTTTCGTAAGTCTCAAAAGTACGACTTGATTGAACGACGGCTCATTTAAGAGCCAGCACATATTAAGTTCCGACTCGCAGTTCATGAGCTCATACCCCAGTTCATATGACTCCCATCTCCTACGGCTCCCAGTACCCAGCGTATAGGCGTAGGTACAAAACGTCCAGATGCAAACTGTCAGGCGCCGTTTACGTACTGTACAGTGCCTACACACGAGTAAATACGGTAATTATTCTTATCTATTCACCCGAATGTATGAAGTTTTGAAAACAAATGCTTTAAGATGCGTCATGGCACCAAATATTAATTGCAAGTCCCACGGTCGTGGGCATGATTTAAACCTTCTAGAAGTTAGACACGTTTACGATGATTTTATGTAAACAAATTAGAACAAAAAACCTTATGTAAAGATGCGTCATCGTAGAAATGGGTGAGAATACTTTTGAATATCTGAGATACTCGTTTATATTTTTAGATAAATAAACAATATTTCTAAAGTGGTTCAAAGGTTTGTCAAAAAGAGTCACAGTTTAATTGAGCCGTGGTACGGTTTACCAGGAATCGTACGATCACAGCTCATCAAAATGAGCCGGCACAAAAGAACGGCTCGTTCATGAACGACAGATCGCTACTTCGAATGGATTAAAAAATAAATACATTTACACCCTAGAGAATTCCTCGAGATTGGGAATAAATTATTCAAGAAAAACTTTAAGGATAAACGAAACGTAACACGCCCTCACAGATGGCGCTAATTTAAATATTTTTAATAAAAAAATACACTTTTAGCAGGTAATGTTTTAAATATTGAAACGAATTGCTTTTTTTAATTTTTTTTTATTGTATAATATTAATTATATACAGTGGGAACTTATACCCGCTAAGCCACTGCAAGTAGCTTGTCAGCAGGAGTTTATTTCAACAATATAATATAATACAACAATAAATTACAATCATCATACAAATGTATGGCAAAATTATTATATTTAGGCGCATGCATCTTGTGCTGTACATAAGTTGAAAAAAAAAATTAAAGAGAAAAAATAATGGTAAAAGCATTACAGTTTTGTTATTGAGATACTAAAGTCCAATTTTATAACACCGATTTAAATAATATTATAAAAATGTCAATATCATAAAAAATATCAAAATTATAAAAGTACCAATATTATAAAAGTATCAATATTATAAAAATATCAATATTATAAAAACATCAATACTTTTAAAAATATCAACATTATAAAAACATTAATATTACAAAAATATAACTATTACGTAAATATCATAAATATCAAAGCATCTGTAAGTATTAAATAGATTAAGAAATAAAAATTTAAAAGATATATACATAAAACAGCAGTACAGGTTGGTTACAATGAGGATAGACTTAAATATAATAGTAACATCGTAACAGTAAGTACACCAGATATCTAGGAGCTATACAACCAAGGAGACCGTCATATTTGTTACCAACAATACACAAGGTTACTTTCCAAAAGCCAACACTTTAACATCAGTGAGAATTTCATCATAGGACAATTGTTTTTAAATTCGTACGGCAATTTGTTAAATATAAATGGTACAATGTATTCAAGGGTTCGTTGACCATATTTATTTTGAAATATTGGCACTATCATTCCTATATTTTGTGTGAAACGTGTATTGTGTACATGATCCACCACTGCCTTATACGGACTTTCAGATATATGTTGCAATAGAATTTTATGCCACAAAAGACCACGAACAGGTAATACATTAATTGATTTGTACATGATATCAATGTCTCGCCTTTGCTTAAAAACTGTTTTACTTACTAACAATTTTACCATGGCGTTTTGAATCAGCTGTAAATGTTTTATGTTGGTCTTACAGGAGTGTCCCCAAGAAGTTATACCATACCTTATAGTCGATTCTGCTAGAGACAAATAAATTAGTTTCATAGTTTTTATAGGCACATATAATTTTACCTTGTGGAGTCTTCCTACAATGGCTCGAAGTCGCTTACAGAGGTTGGAAATTTGTACGTCCCATTTCATATTACAATCCATCGTAACACCTAGATACACGTACTGGTTGACTAGTTCGATACTTGTACACGCGCAGGGCTGTTTGGTATTATTGTGAATGCAATTAAATGAATGGGATATGATTACAGGTGCCTCGCTGTACCTTGCATGCGGGGATCTTATATGCATCAATTTTATTTTTTTAGCATTGATTATTAGACCAGAGTCATGTGACCATTTTAATAAAGAAATAAAGTCTACCTGTAACAATTTTATTGCAGTATCCAAATTTTCATGGGATATTATAAGTGCTGTATCATCAGCGTATACATAATGTTTAACAAACGAGAATATTTTGTTCATAAGTGATACAAAGATAATATAGAGCGTTGGACCTAAAATTTACCCTTGTGGAACTCCTGTTTTGACATTTCTTCTTTTACTAAATTTGTCTGATATTTTTACCTGGATTTGGCGGTTGGTTAGGAAGTTTTTGAATAGTTTGAGAAAGTTTCCTCTTACCCCTATTGCCTCCAAAATATTTAACAATTTCTTGTTGGCGGTGTTAGGAAAAAACAGTTTTAGCACGTAACGTTTTTAAACATTGAGAGGCAGTTAAATTATTGGTTGGCGGGTGTACATATGGAATATTCAATGCAATAAATTGTTACTGTAGATTTAAAGCACTAGTTCTTCAAGAAATTTATTAAAAAAAAATATGTTATTGTAATACTAACATATACAGTTTCTTGAAGGATTTGAGCTTAAACTTACAAAAAAACAATTAATTCCATTGAGTATTCCATATGTACACCCGCCAACCAATTATTTAACCGCCTCTCAATGTTTAAAAACGTTAAGTGCTAAAAGTGTTTTTTCCTAAAGTATTAGAATTAGCGCCACCTGTGAGCGCGTATCACGTTTCGTTTAACCTTAACGCCGAACGTTTGAAAGCTTTACAAATATGTATTAAGTATTTACAATTCGCAAACTGATCTTGAAAAGCTCTTCAATAATAAAACCAAAACAAGTAACAAATTAGGCTAACTTTCGGCTCACCCGCTACAAGACACAAGATACCGGGTGTATAAGGAGAGACACATTTCAGGTAGCGCGTATTATTATGATACAATTTTATATAGGTATCTTAATTCATTAAATTTTCAGTGGATAGAAACAGCACCTACATCACTGTAGATTTTGACGATTTAATTTTGGACTTACTGTCTTCAAAAAAAAATTTTTTTAAGGCTTCATAACTTATAATAGAAATGATAAGGCTAATTTAAAATGTATTCCAGACAGAAAAGGTTGCACGGCTTTAAAAGACACCAGAACTCGTCGTTCGACAGGTTTTGTTCGATTATTCACTAACCGAGTGACTGTTCTACACATTAATCTGGCAACCCATAAACCCTATGTTTAACCAATGTGTATCACCATTTTTATTATTATGTGGTTACCAATTAAGCGTCAAATAAAATTAACCCAAATCTCGTAAGAGAGTGATTTGTTGTAGGTACATTTTTTTTCTCTCTGAATCTGGTAAACGACTCATTAGGGAACTGAAAACAGATGCGCGACTTGTCTCGTGTTTCGTATCTCGTATCGGGTCACCTTGTCTCCGAGACCCTGGCCAGAGCACGAGCGGTGGCGGTGGCAGCTGGCAGCACTAGCACTATCGACGAGAGGCACAGCCGGTCCTGTGTCTTTGGTCCTGCACTCTGTGTCTCGAGTCTCGATCTTATAGCCTGTGTTTTGTGTCTTGTGTCCTTGCCGCTTCTAGACTTGTGGGTATTCCGCTGAATGACCAGTGTTGTTGGCTGACCAGCGACCATCTCGAGCGGCAAGAGTTACAAGAGCATTCGCTAATTCAAAGCATGTTTATACTGGGATTTATAGTGTAGACCTTATATTCTTGTGTACTATGATAAGACTTACCCCAATTCAGGTGTTTATTAACAAGTACACGTAACAAGCATTAGCATGAAACGAAAAAAAAAACGATAATCGAATAAGCAAACAAGGCGAAGAGATGTAGCCCGTTCGTGTGAAGAGTTGTAAATATGGATTTAAAAGGATATGGATTTACACAAACAGTAACAATTTCTATAAAGAAAAAGCCAAGACGAATTTGATCATCGTCTCAGTATATTTCAATACCCTTTTATCGTTTTTTTTAATCTGTACAAATGAACAATAATGAAACAAATGATTTTTAGTTTTATCTTACGTTTGGACCGTAGAATGCATATTTAAAAATCCGTAGCTCTTGAAATAACCTTGCCAGCATAAGGTAGCTTTTCAAATTTGTTAAATTTATTAATCTTCATACAGCATAATTACAAAGGCATGTTCGATATCTGTCTCACTGGGAAAATTCCTGTGTCGAGACAGACGTAGGAAGTACATAATTAAATAAACAAAATATAAAAACGAAGATATGGAAGTTTAAAGATGATATAAGGTGTATACCGGTTAGGTTAGGTTAGATTTACATAATATTTTGGTAGTTTTATAATCCAGGTGTGTAATGTAAAAATAAAAATTGACTTGCATATGCCTAGAGACAGAGATAGATTTAAAATTCATTAGGCACGTCTAAGAATGTGTATTTCAGTAGTTAGCAATAACTGGGCGACCTATTTGAATAATCCAAAGTTTTATTTCATGTTTAAATTTAGTCAGTGTTTCTGTTTGTCTAGTCGTAACTGGTAGTTTATTGCATAATTTGCATGCTATGTATTTAAAGTGTCTGTCCAAAAGTAGTTCAAGCAAAAGGAGGAGAGAAATTCTTTATTTTTGGTCCGCGCATTATGTAGAGTTTGTGCAGATTACTTTAGTTCATTTTATTTATTTATTTTTTTATTTATTAATTTATTAACGCCCCGATGGGATTTTACATATTTTAACATTTAAATGATTTTGTGTACAGAAAAAAAAAGGCTTTAAGTTAACAAAAAAAGAACATGGTACATAGTTTGGATATAAGAGTAACATATTTATGATATGTATGTATTTATAAAAATGTGTAAGTGCATGACATAGAGAAGTTATATAAAGGGAAAGGTTTTTAATTTGTAGATAATGCATTTAAAAAAAAAAAAAAAATAGTTTATGAAAAAAAAAAGTGCTATTATACAAAAACGAAGGGGAAAAAGCTGGTATTGACATGGTATTTTTTTTTTTTTTTTATATAAATACCTCACAAGAGTCCCAACTACTCCCAACCGTCTGGAGCCAGTGAGACTATGCCATTCCCAAATGGGGAATGTTGTGAGGCTGAAGGTATTGGGGAGGGGAAGGAGAAGGGGAAGAGGAAGGTGGGGAATACCTGGCTATTCAGATCTGGTCACCAAACACGGCTAAAAGCCATTTCAAGCAACGTTTCAATTCTGAATGGTGGTCTTTCACCAGGGCGATACTGAGAGTATCTTCCACTCTGGAACGTGCGCAAATATACTATATATTACTTTTAAATGAATTAATTGTGAAAAACACAAATTAATTAAATAAAAATTACTTGCGCACGCCGGGATTTGAACCCGCGACCTTCGGATTCGTAGTCGAGAGCCTTACCCCTCGACCATGGAGGCCGTCGAATGGTATGGTAATATAATATAATAAAAAGTATTATAATTAAGTATAAAGAGATTATGTAAATGTGTTTGATAGGTAGCGGTTGTGTGATATGCATTTTTTTGTTTAATGTAGAATAATAATGAATTACACATAAAGGCTTTATTTAAAAGTGTACATAACATATCTATTACTCAGCATGTGTCCTCTTTTGACCCTCCCTAAATAGAGAAGCCATTACTAGAAGGATTACTCCTTGAGTGTCTGGTATCGTAATAGTGGTCGATAGATGGATAGTGGTGACGTTGTTTATGTGCGTGCAATACAATTTTCAGGTATATAAAGTTGTGGGACATCGCGAACTTGCATTTTTTTGAATAATTCACCACTGGGGTACCTGAAGGGTTTTTTAAGGATGGCTCTTATTAGTGATTTCTCTGCCTTTGCCAGGGGTCCAAAATTGTTTTGGCACAACCGCCCCACCCAAGGATGCATATTCAAGTAAAGAATTACACATGGCATATTATATTGATTTTAGATCTTTTACAGATATAATATTTCTAATAGTCATGAAAAGGTGAGTAAGTTTTCTGACTTTTGTGGCAGTAGAGTTGATGTGTTCTTCCCATCTCAGAAATTTATTAATAATGATTCCTAAATATTTTAAACTATTCGCGCATTATAAGTTATTGCAAGTACAGGTATTTGTTT
This sequence comes from Halesus radiatus, assembly GCA_022606495.2. Classification (NCBI taxonomy): domain Eukaryota; kingdom Metazoa; phylum Arthropoda; class Insecta; order Trichoptera; family Limnephilidae; genus Halesus; species Halesus radiatus. The sequence goes on from JAHDVE020009393.1 coordinate 121,969, forward strand.
CATTGCAAAGGTGAGTAGTAATGTTTAGTATTTCTTTGGGTTGTCCCGCTAGCGTTGCACTGAAACGTATGACTTTGGTTGAGAGTAAGGAGGTTATTGTCTATCCCTTACATAACCTTGTTTATAACAATTTATGCTTTACTATGAACTTTGTTTCAGCTGTTGCCTTCATAAATCAATACTGTATCATAGGCAAAGGTTATGATGTGATCGGCAAGGTTATTGTTACAAAGGTCATTAATGTAAATATTAAACAAAATAGGCCTTAAAGTACTTCCTTGTGGTACAACAAATACAATATTGGCTGGATCGCTTAGAGTATCATTGATATTAACTCTTTGGTTCCTGCTTTCTAAGTAACTACCCAGCCATCTAAAAATAAATGCCCCTGTATACCGATTAGCTGTAATTTTTTCGAAAGAATTTTGTGCGAGATGTCAAAGGTTTTAGCTAATTTTTTAGCTTTAATGATGGGATCTAGGGGTGTAGAAAAAGCACTACCCCAACCTATGATACCGTATTCAAAGTGTGATTGGCATAGTGAGTAATGTAATGATTTTAAAAGCTTGAGGATAAGGAAATTGCATCTTTGTTTGAAAAAGCATATGGATTTACGAATTTTATTTGAGGTGCTATGAATGCGTTGATCCAATTTAAGTTTAAGTAAAAGGTTAGTCCTAATTATTTTATATTGTTTACTTGTTCGAAGCATGGGCAGTCACAATCTCGATTCAAAGCTGAATTTTTGCATTCATGTATTTTTATTGTTAGGTTTTGGAGTGAATTTTGAATGTTGGTGTGATTAAAAAGTAAGTATTTTGTTTTCGCTATGTTCAATGTTAGTGAGTTAGAATCAAGCCAATTTTTCACCTTTTGAATTCCTTCTTCCACTTAGCGTAGACGGTTGGCCAATCTTTTGCTTGCAATAGTAGAACTGTGTCATCAGCGAAACTGACAATTTAGGTATCGATATCTATATTGCATAACTTATTAATATATATATTAGGAATAGTGTTGGACCCACGATACTGCCTTGGGGAACCTTATAACTAATTGGCAGATTATGATTCGTTGTAGTTCGTAATTTAATATATTGGGATCTGCCTGATAAGAAACTAGAGAGAATATCTAGTTCCTTATTGCTAATACCAATATTAAACATTTTAAGTTGTAATTTGAATGTGAAATTATATCAAAAGCTTTCCAGAAGTCGAGGAATATAGAAAGCCTTTATTCAGATTGGCAGAGATGCAGTCAGTAACCGTGGCTATTGCATCGTTAGCGCTTTCGTATTTTCTGAAGCCAAATTGAATGGGCGACAGCAGATTATTTTACAGGTATTCCGTAAGACTGTTATTCACGATCTTTTCAAATACTTTGGAAATGGAATTAAGTAGCATTATGGGGCGATAGTTATTGATGTCAAGTTTACAACCTAATTTAAAAATAATTCCCTGTTTTAGAATAGTGGGAAAAAGAACTTGGCGGATGCTAATGTTAAGTAGATGAGTTAATGGATGTGTTATATAAGGTGAAATTTTTTTTAGAACAGTGTTGGGAATCTCGTCAATGCCAGAAGAGGAAGAGTTTTTGAGTGAGTTTATTAATTTAGTAACGTCTCCTCCCGTAAATGTTTAAAGAATGAAATGGGGGAAAAAATCATCCGTAGTTGAGCGGTCGCCAGGACCAAGTGGATGGAAATTGACAGACTTTTTTTCATAGGTCCGAACCAATATTTGCCAATAATTTTTTGACTTGATTGACAATTCTACATAAAAAAATAAATTTTTAAGATGTTTATACTTACTGCTTTATTTTTTCAAGCTTTGGTTAATTATTACAGTAAAGTCCTATTAAACTGATTGATATCAGTGTGTCAACGGGTTTTTATACAGTACATATCTTAAATATAAGATAGTACATATCTTAAATATAAGATAGTACATAGCTTAAATATAAGATATGTACACATATTACATTAATGTACTACATTATCATAGATACATATTTTTTAAATATATGGAAAATATTAAGAAAGGATACAAAAAACACAGAGACCACAAAAATAAAAAAAGGTTTAAAAATACAGGAAAAATCAGAGAAAAAAGAAAGATTAGTACAAAAATCTTTTTCACATAACCATTTTTCCAGTATACTTCTGAAGAATTAGGTAACATGTTGTTAAATTTGGAGACAGTTATTCAAAGGTTTTTTGCCCGAATTCATTTAGGTATCTGGGAATCAGAAGTCCATCGTTGGCAGTTAGTCGTGTGTTAGCAGGTAAAACTATTTTATTATATTCAGATTGATGTACGAGGTGTGTTCAAAAGAAAAGGTGAATTTTGAATTTTCGCGGGCTGTGTACATTCGATTATCGATTTTTTTTTGTTATGTTGGTACACATATGTTTATTATATGTTAGCATTATCAGCCATTTTGGATTAGTGGTTTGTTTTTGACAACCGGAAAGGTTAGTCACGTTTTTGTATGTTCTTCGATTTTTTACTTTTCAAAAAAATGGCTCAAAGAATATGTATTAACTTTTGCGTTAAAAGTGGAATAAAGTGCTCCAACGCACTTAAAATGTTGACTGTGGCATCGGCGAGTCTACTTTGTCTCAAAAAAGTGGTACAAGCGCTTTACAGAAGGTCGAGAAGATGTTAATGACGACGAGCGTCCTGGAGTTGCTACCACGTCAACAAACGAAGAAAACATCGAAACAATGAAGAAAATTGTTTGGGAAAATCGTCGAAACACTATTAGGGAAGTTGCAGAGGATGTTGGCATATCAATCGGCTCATGCCATGCAATTTTCTCGGATGTTTTTGGCATGAAATGTGTGGCAGCGAAGTTTGTTCCGAAATTGCTAAATTGTGAGCAAAAGCAACATCGCATTAGTATCGCTCTTTCGATTATTTGGCCAAAAACAACACCATAATTATGCCTCAACCACCGTATTCACCAGATTTGGCTCCCTGCGACTTTTTCCTATTCCCGAAACTGAAGAGATCAATGAAAGGAAAGCGTTTTGCCACGATTGATGAGATAAAGTCAGAATCGAAGAACGAGCTGATGGCCATACCGAAAAGCGCATTCTAGAAGTGCTTCGAGGATAGGGAGTAGCGCTGGCATAAGTGCATTATATCTGAGGGGGATTACTTTGAAGGGGAGAAAATGGATATTGTGTCGGACATCTTGCCGCCAATAATGTTTTACCTGTATAAATTGTATTGAAAATAATATCATGTTCTAACTTGTACGGGAATCGGGTCGTATGGAAAATAAATGTTGCTTCACTCTCCGCAAACGCATCCGATTCCCGATTTCTTTGTATGTAACAACGGGTGGTCTGTGGCCGAGCTTGTTCGCCCAGACCGCCCAGACTTAAAATGACAAATAAAAACGACAGAGCGAGGTGACGTGGTGGGAGGGAGACGGTGATGTCGGGTAAACTTTCACGGCGCTGCTCAACGCAGATTTCTGTATCGATGGCACCGTGAGAGGCTAACTTGGCGCCTGTACCTGCCTTCTTCTTTTCTTTTGACAACCGCTGACCTTTGGACCACCCCCCGGACTACCAATTCTCACGGAATTAGAACATCGCATCACCACGGACAAGGCCCGCAGAGCATCCGAGTTTGCACAAAGGTGTGTATTGTGCAAACGGAATTGTACAGCCGCAGAAGCTTTGTACAAAAGGGAATTTTGTGCAGAACAAATCGTTATTTCGCAATATACAAGTCGTAGTCGTTCCTCCTTGCAAAACGAACGACAGGTTGTCTCTCCCTCCCCTCCTGCCCACTTCGCAGATCGGGATCAGCCGGACTCTACAGTCGTTTGTGTGTCAGAGTACGTCTGACGCAGATATTGATGAATAAATAAATACTTTTCGAAAAAATTCAAAATTCACATTTCCTTTAGGTAAATTATGTCTTTATCTATGCATTATAGGTACTATTAATATAAGAAAAATAAACCTGTATTAAACTGTAAAGGCAGGCTTGCAAAATTAGTTGTTTACATTGGCTATGAACATATTCATGCACGGTGTAATGCGAATACTTCCTTCTATGCCGTACCTGCCACTGTACGTGTCTGCACTGCACAGTGCCGGCGGATGTGAAAAGGCCTTAAGAGTTCACTACAGCTCTATTATCCGGATATTGGATGTTCACATCATAATCGATATCTTTTAATTTGGGAAGCGAGTATGGGTATTGCCGCCCCGGGAACCATTTATTGGATAGGTAACCAAGACTTCTGCCATAAGTCACTCCGAGTGGTTCGCTGCGTTAGGTGACTTATCAGGGGTGTCCTGGTTCGTTGGGTCAGATTTGTTCAGTTCTTACTGGACACACTGACCTCCAGATTCTTACCCACTCCTCATACCCTTTTCCTTCCTTTTTTAAAATGACTCTCCACACAGCATACCCAAAGATGACATTGTGTGGAGATAGTGCAAAAATATAAAAATAGTGATTAGGTAATAAATTACTAGTACTTTCTAGTGAACAATGTCGTCCTGGACTTTAATATTTATCCGGGAAAGTCAACACAGGCCAAGAACCAACTAATGCTGAAAACAGTTATTTGAAATTTGAATTGGCGTTCTTTGAATTTTCGTCTAATAATAAATATTTTTACACAATTTGCTATTGATAAAAACGTTGGTGATCTATTTTTCAGGAAGCAGAAAGCATTAAGGTTTTTTTGGTACACAGAGATTACAAAGAATACAAAAGCTCGGTCTTGGAAAATCGGAAAATATTTCGTTCAGGAGGAAAAGGTTATTTACCTATTCTCTTCACACTGCCGCACGTCGCAATGGATAACGCGATACGGGCTCCGTCTGGTCTGTACGGTGCTGCTGGAACGAGACAGAGTGCGTATCACGTGATGCGCTGTACCCAGTGGCGATGTGGGATTAACATCTCTTACTCAAAACATGCTCAGCAATCGCTGGTTAAAGTCTGTCAGTAATGCACCTATTTAAATTCATTCCGATCTTGGCACATTCTTCAAAATGGTTCATCTCGTCAACTCTTATTGCGCACTCTGCATGAGATGAGAAATTGCGAAACGATTCGTTTTGTAATTCCAGCTAATGCTTTGTCGGTATTTTCTTGCATAGCCAGGAACAATGGCCATCTGTTTCAGGCAAGTAAATTAATGTATCAAAAATTCATCTCGATTACCATATGCGCGTGCGCAGAGCGGTCATCTCGAATTGTATAGCCTCTCGCTCTTCTATCGCGTTCGCCGGTCGTTTGTATAAAATAATTTAGATGCACACATTCAATCAGTAACGATAACCAAACATATTATTTAACTGAAACAACAGCAGCAGTCATTGATATCGGCTAAGAATCTGTTATATGCAAATGGTGCGTTTTCTTAGATACTATATATATAACTTTTGTTAATATTTGTGTAAAAATCTTTTCGTCCACTTTTTTTTTGTAATTACCCAAATATTTTAAATTATCGTATGCAGAATAACGACCGCATTGGTTTAGTGGTGTTTTTGATTACTCAGTCCAAAGGAATTATTTACTTCTTCCTAGATTACCTTCTTTAATATAATAACATTTCATACACTTCTCCTTTTGTATGCTTTACCACTGACAGCACAGGCAATAATCATAACAGGTATTTGTAATATTGTAAATATGTATGATAATGGAAAGACTCCAGTTTTAAGCTACAGTCCTATTGCAGTATTGAGTATAAAATATGCACATGACCATAAATATGTATTAGTTTTAACTTACTAGTTTTACTTACGTCTTAGTTGTAAGTCACTAGCTTTAAGTCATATATGTAAGTTACTAGTTATAAGTCTCAGTAGTTAATTGCTAGCTATACGTCTTAGTTGTGAGTCACTAGCTATACGTTATATATGTAAGTTACTAGTTATAAGTCTCAGTAGTTAATTGCTAGCTATACGTCTTAGTTGTGAGTCACTAGCTATACGTTATATATGTAAGTTACTAGTTATAAGTCTCAGTAATTAATTGCTAGCTATACGTCTTAGTTGTGAGTCACTAGCTATACGTTATATATGTAAGTTACTAGTTATAAGTCTCAGTAATTAATTGTTAGCTATACGTCTTAGTTGTGAGTCACTAGCTATACGTTATACATGTAAGTCACTAGTTATAAGTCTCAGTAGTTAATTGCTAGCTATACGTCTTAGTTGTGAGTCACTAGCTATACGTTATATATGTAAGTCACTAGTTATAAGTCTCAGTAGTTAATTGCTAGCTATACGTCTTAGTTGTGAGTCACTAGCTATACGTTATATATGTAAGTCACTAGTTATAAGTCTCAGTAGTTAATTGCTAGCTATACGTCTTAGTTGTGAGTCACTAGCTATACGTTATATATGTAAGTTACTAGTTATAAGTCTCAGTAGTTAATTGCTAGCTATACGTCTTAGTTGTGAGTCACTAGCTATACGTTATATATGTAAGTTACTAGTTATAAGTCTCAGTAGTTAATTGCTAGCTATACGTCTTAGTTGTGAGTACTAGCTATACGTTATATATGTAAGTCACTAGTTATAAGTCTCAGTTATAATTCTTACTTGTAAGTCATTAGTAATTTTTTTTTAGGAATAACTTAGAACCGTAAGTTATACGTCTAAGTGATAGGTTACATAAATTATTTGCGCCCTTGAGGTGTTTTTCTACGAAAACAGCGCAATAGAAGTAATCCAATTAGTATTATTACTATTTATACTTTTAAATATCAATATACAGGGTTCATACCAGAAAGACTTTTACCAGAGATTCCCGAGTTTATTTGGAGTAAAAAATGTAGATATCATTTTGGTATCATTGAAAACAATAACAACATATATATACGAGTATATATATATCACACCTGGGTACAACCTAGCGCATGACGTGATATGCACCCCGTCTCGTTCCTGAAATATCGTACAGATGAAATGGAGTGGGTATCACGTGATCCGTTGCGACATGTGGCAGTGTGATCTACGATTAAATCGGCTTTTTGTGATTTTGACTTCTAAATATGTGGATATTGAGTTGTGTAGATACTTTAAAGCGATCTGGTGAAGTGAACCAATAATAATGCGTTACAAACGATAGCTCACAAATTGAAAGATACAATTATTGCTCATGATAATTTGCGTAGCTAAAGCGGTAATAAAATTTAATGTAACCGCAGACCAAGGAAACCATTTACTTCAACTATAGCAATCCTTCATTATTTACGTACGGCCGCTGGACAAGTAGGTTCCGATATTAATTATTGCGCAGAATTTAAAATATTCAATAAATAATCTTTCTGCTAAAAAATACCCAGAAAGCGTATGGTACACATAAATTGGAAAAGTTTTTTCTGATTTTGAAAGTCTCTTCAAGTAATTGTTTCCGTAATGGAAAATATATTTCTCCCATATACGTTAAAAAAACGATGACTCTTATGTAAATAAATCCAATTAAATAATTCCGAGAAAATACCGTGAAATTAAATTTCTACGTTTTCAAACGAAATCGGATGAAAAAAAAACGTTTGTAGATCGCCAGGCGGCAGCCATTTGTGGTTTTGTATAAAGGCCAATTGGCAGATAAAATAAAGGTTTGTTATAAGGTTGTTATAGACCGTAGTAATACCAATTTCAATAGTAATGTAATTTAAATCTTAATTTATTTGAATACTGAATACTTGTGCCTTTACAATACTCTAAAGCTGGTTAAATCCAATGGTCAGTGGCAGGGACGCCGGGAGGGTACTGCCGCCCACGTGCGAAAACCAACAATGTCGCACCTATCATCTATTTTTACAAAGAAAGATTCGTATATTTTAAGCTTTCATGTTAAAGGAGTGAACACATTATAATTACCACAACTGGAAAATGTAATTTCATATTTAATCAACAGAGAAACTATTAAATACGTCATTTCTATTGAAATCTTACCATCAAATTCAGTTATACGTTTTTGGTCAAGTGCTGTACTGAATTTGTTTTTTATATGAATACCGCACAAGAGTCCCAACTGCTCCCAACCGTCTGGAGCCAGTGAGATTATGGCATTCCCAATTGGGGAATGTTGTGAGGCTGAAGGTATTGTGGAGGGGAAGGAGAAGGGAAAGAGGAAGGTGGGGAAATACCTGGATATTCAGATCTGGTCACAAAACACGGCTAAAAACCATTTCAAGCAACTTTTCAATTCTGAATGGTGGTCTTTCACCAGGGCGATACTGAGAGAATCTTCCACTCTATGTATTATCAGTTGGGGTAGAACCAAAAATACTTGCTTGGAACCTTTAGCAAAGATCCAGAAACTAATAAAACTAAAAGCGTTATTTTGATGTATTTAATTTTTATTAGATATTTTATTTGTATTTCTAAATTTTTGTTTCATGTGCGATGAATATTCACCTACTATCGTATTATTATTTTATATCTTAAACTTTTGTATATATATATTTTTATAACTATTGTATGTATATTTTGTTTGGAATGTGTGGGACTGCACTAACCTCCCCACATACCGGAATAAACACTTATTATTATTAATCCCGAAGGTTATTCTTAAAATTCCACTAAGGACGAGTACTGATATTATTTTTAAGAAAATAATCTTCCCAACTTGAAAAAATATATTAAAAAAAATATCCTGCTGCATCAATTTAAAAAAATATCCTGCTGCATCAATTTAAAAATATCCTGCTGCATCAATTTAAAAAATATCCTGCTGCATCAATTTAAAAATATCCTGCTGCATCAATTTTAAAAATATCCTGCTGCATCAATTTAAAAAATATCCTGCTGCATCAATTTTAAAAATATCCTGCTGCATCAATTTAAAAAATATCCTGCTGCATCAATTTTAAAAATATCCTGCTGCATCAATTTAAAAAATATCCTGCTTCAAAAAATATCCTGCTGCATCCTCAATTTAAAAATATCCTGCTGCATCAATTTAAAAAATATCCTGCTGCATCAATTTTAAAAATATCCTGCTGCATTAATTTAAAAAATATCCTGCTGCATCAATTTTAAAAATATCCTGCTGCATCAATTTAAAAAATATCCTGCTGCATCAATTTTAAAAATATCCTGCTGCATCAATTTAAAAAATATTCTGCTGCATCAATTTAAAAATATCCTGCTGCATCAATTTAAAAAATATCCTGCTGCATCAATTTAAAAAATATCCTGGTGCATCAATTTAAAAATATCCTGCTGCATCAATTTAAAAAATATCCTGCTGCATCAATTTAAAAAATATCCTGTTGCATCAATTTAAAAATATCCTGCTGCATTAATTTAAAAAATATCCTGCTTCATCAATTTTAAAAATATCCTGCTGCATCAATTTAAAAAATATCCTGCTGCATCAATTAAAAAAATATCCTGCTGCATCAATTTAAAAAATATCCTGCTGCATCAATTTAAAAAATATCCTGCTGCATCAATTTAAAAATATCCATATTTTTTAAGAAATAACAAGCACTGGAGTCTTAAGACAATCACATGTAAAATCTTTTAATATCCCAGTTTGTAAAACCTCCTATGGACAAATACATTTTAAATAGACCGCTATTAAGCTATTCAATTCCCTACCTAGTGACATTAGAAATAATCAAACCAAAACTTCCTTTAAAAATAAGATCATTGGTCACCTCCAAAAAATCTGTCTGCTTCTAAATTCTTTTATGCCTTTAAATTATTTTATTTTTAATAAATCTTACTAAATTGTCATCTATTAACCTATTTGTCATCTAAATATCCTATCTGAACAATCACTCGTGTAAATTTCTATCTCAACACAGGCGTTTTACACGTAATGAAATGGGCAATACGTCAGCCGATAACAAATATTCGTACATCTAATAGAATAAATGGTCGTTAATTCCCTGTAGACAGATGTGTATTGTGTAACCAGATTTCCTCCCCTGTTTCTCTAACTAGAAGTTTTGGGGATAGGTGACTCTTGTGATCAAAAGTAGTAAGATTTTTGAGGATAAAGGTGCGTCTTCATGTGCAAGCCTGCTTTTACATAACCTTCTCCTCCCCCTTTTCACTTAATCAAACCACATAACATACCCTTGAGTTGTGACCCTTGTGCTGTAATTAAATAAAAAGGCGAATACCTAGGTATTCGCCTTTTCATAATTCGTGGTTTTATCTATTGGGACTAAAAAACGGTTGTAAAATTCTTGGTTAAGCATATTTATTTTGTCTCTAGGCCGACCGGGTCCAGGATTCCCCGGTCCGGCGCTGTTAGACCTGCGTCATATCCGGTTCAAAGATTTGTTGTCGTCATTGGGAAAGCGGCATTTCTGGTCGAGATAAGATAACGTTTAATGTAGGTATCAAATAGCAATAAAGAGAAATTTATGACAAAAATAATTAATATCTCCCTTTGAAAACCACAATTGTTTTCTCCTCTTTAACATGTAACAAGGTCATATGGGTCCAATACCTTTTATAATGGGTATTAATTTTAATTATTAATTGTAATTGATTTTAATTCGTAGAACTCCATTTCATATATTTTTTGTTATAAATTTAAATAAAATAAATTTAATAATGTTATTATTACGTTCTGCAAGCATTTTGGTTTTTATTATTGTGACAGCTATTTCGGCGTTCAAAGTCATTTTCAAACTGTTCTTAGGCCTCATTGCGACGACTTCCTTATACGATTTTATTTGCCCCCACCCATTTTAATTTTTTGGTTTTTATTAATGTTTTCGGTAAACACCGATTTACTCAGAAATAATTGTGATAATTAAAATTTTCTATTCTGTAAGGTACATTTAAAATCTGTTTTTCCTGTTTTATCATAATTATTTTATAACTTTATCAGGTGTATCATTTTTTTTTATATCTAGATAAAGTACTCGGCGTTGCCCGGGGTTATGAATGGTTTAGAGGAAAGTTTTAATATTGTAATGTGTTACGCCTACCCCTACCGAGATTTTAAATAGATTTATAGAATTTGAGAAAATATCAATGTTGTGATTTTTACTTATTTCTTTGTTCAATTTTGACGTTTTTGGTATAAAATTATGATATCACGACGTATTATTCAGGTGTATTTCTGTCCAGAACAAATCAAAATTTCTTGTACATCTTGGTCTAACGTATATTGTGATCTTACTCACTAAGTTACTATCAGCCAGAAAATTAACAATTTTGTAAAACATAGTCTAATCAATTAATTTTCTTCTTTTGTGAAGGCTCTCAAATTTCAAATGGTTAAGTCTCTGCTGATAGCCTTTTAGTAGATGGTGAAATCCCGATCGATATGACAAGATACGTGAGAATTTCGTTTGAATCGATTCAATTCCATTTATGTGTCTTGTAATGTGGAGACCAAACAATTGATACGTATTCCAGGACGCTACGAACCAGTGAATTGTAGAGAATTATCTGGCTAATTGGTTTTTTGAAAAGCTTAGTGGCTCACGCTGTAAACCCAAAAATCTTGTTCGTCTTACTTACCATTTTTTTATGTGTTAGTTGGTAGTCAATTTACTGTCGAAGTGGATTCCGAGGTCCTTGAATAATGCAGTTTTTTCTAATCTTGCATCCTCCTGTACACTGAATGAGAAATCAAGTTTTCTAATTTTACGATTGAAGGAAATTGCATTGCACTTGCCTATGTTTAATTCCATTTCATTTTCTTCGCACCACAAAGAAACAGTGCTGTACTGAACGTAACGGCGCATCTTATCATATGACTAAGAGGACGCTGCTTTACGCCGTATTTACGTGCTACCCCTTCTACATCGCTCGATAGACTGACAGAGGCGGGGCCCGATACGCTGTATCTACGTCGTACCCCCTCTCCGCCGTCCAAGCAACAAGCAAGAACGCGATTGGTCAAACCCATCGAATGAACGAGCAATTTGCAAAATGGCTCGGTGAAAATTCAATCTGCCCAAACTTTAAATTTAGGATTACGAGAGTCCCGCTACATTCATCATAAACAAACATATATATATATATATTAAACAGTGGGACTCTCGTTAACATTTCCGATTATAAATTATGTATACCAATGTTAGAATTAAGTAGTTTTAAGACTTCTCCCGTACACTGTGGAGGTTGGGGCCCTCAGAATAAACTTGTATGCTTGATTATAATGTTAATAAATATGGTGGGAACAAGGGAGTTAAATGAGCGGAATCCGTCAAGAGAGTTCTATCAGTTGCATAATTTTATATATTTTTAAACTAACCACATATAAGCACAAAACGCTATAAAAAACGATACCTCGATAACACGGGGCGGATCGAGCGTACATCAACCAAACCAGCGCACGGTCCTATCACGTCCGATAAATACTCAGCGATAGGCATCACCCGAACTCGCAACAAACTGGACCGCTCCGCTCTTCTCAACTCGCCTGCTTCCCACTTGGACATCTCTACATCGACTTTGGCTCCTTCAAACAACGCCTCTTCCACCCTTTGGAAAATTTTGGACCAAGTCTACATACTTAGCAGCCCGCCGACTGGAAGACCCACCCCTATTTAGAGTCAATATAGACGACAAGTGGTCCGATATAAGTGCCTAGATCCTTTTGTAATTTTTTAGTCTTCTTCTGATTTGACGGCTTTGTAAAGCTTAAAATCATCGGCGTAAAGTGATAATTTGCATTGAATTCGAAATTTAAAGTCGTTAATGAAGATCAGAAATAGCAAGGGTCCGAGATGAGACCCTTGTGGAACCCCTGATGTGACAGTTATGGAAGAAGAGTTGAATCCGTTGATTGTTACTAATTGACTTCTACGAGTATATGATAAATAGGATTCTAGCCATCGGAGAAGATTCCTATGGATGCCAATATCATCTAATTTTTTTAACAGCAGTGGGTGACTAACTTTATCAAAGGTTTTACTGATATTCAATGGGTACGGACAGTTTAAATAGATGAACCGTAAAAAAATGTGTTGAACTCTCTCAATTGATGTTCTTTATAGTGTGGAGACCAAATTATGGAGTTGTATTCTAAATTACTTATTACCAAGGCAGTAAAGACAATCGTAAAGGGATGGAGAGACTTAAAATCTGTTACTGATCTCAAAATAAAAACCAAACATTACACAGCCTTATTTGTTACCTCATTAATTTATTATTAACTCATACTTAAATCTTTGATCTGAGACAACTTAATGAGAGGAATATTGTTAATACCATAATGATGAACAATAGGATTTTTTTCTAGCGAATGGTACAAATTAACACTCACAACATTTAAAAAGAGTTCATTATAATTACACCACTCTTATAAGCGATGGAGATTATATTGAAGAATGTTAAGATCATTAATGGATGTAATCATTTTGAAAATCTTAAGGGCATCGGCAAACATGAGCATGATTACATATTAAATATTGTTACAATATTATTGGTAAATATTAAAAATAATACAGGTCTCTAGTGAGAACCCTAAGGAATTCCACCGGAGCCTCAAATTGCTTCGATATATTAAATATTGTTACAATATTATTGGTAAATATTAAAAATAATACAGGTCTCTAGTGAGAACCCTAAGGAATTCCACCGGAGCCTCAAATTGCTTCGATATATAACAAAAAAAAAAATTAAATTTTTTCTCGATGACAGGTAACTTTGAACGTACTACCATATGTACCTAGAGCTTTTAGCTTTTAATTAAAATGTTATGTGATACTTTGTCAAATGCCTTGATAAAGTCGGTGTACACAGTATCTGTTTAGGAACATTTATTCAATGTTTCAATTAGTTGATGCTGATATATCATAAGATTTGATAATGAAATGGGGTAATAACTTTTAATACTTCCCTGTTAAGTTTCATAAGTAATATAGATTCAAATAATTTAGGTATTGCTGATTGTATACACATTGGTCTATATTAGATTTTTACATATAAATGTATATATCGTAGATATATAACATTTTAAAAATCTATTCTCTAGAATTTTTAAATATATTCTTAAACCAATTACTGATAACAAACTCAACAGAACTTCGGTCCAAACTAAAAGCTTACTTGATTGGACTTTCATATCTTCAAATTTAATATACCTTTGTGTACCTTCATCGTATTGCTTATAAAACAACCTTATAGGACTTCATCTTATGAGATTAATATTACATATTCTAAGCTTTTCAACTTAATCTGTTTTTTGACAAATCACATTTTGGAAGATAAGTTTTAATTAACTGTACCCCCCATTATTAAATTAGATTTTCAAAAGAACATTATTAATTAGAATAAATAGCCCCTCAAATAACATGCAATGTGCAGTGTTTCCTATATTGTGTCCCTTGCGTGCAAAACTGTATCTACAATTATGTAATAAACTGCGTTAATATGAAGTGACCTGTCAGGTAAGTGTGGTTCTGTACATTATTTGTCTGTAAATAATATAAATCGTATGTACATTTTTATGCAGCATCACCCTCATTGGTGATACATTATACATACAGTTTTATATTATTACCCGATAAGTTGGGGGAAACAATCTGTTAGCTTTGAGTTGGATGTTGTAATAATATTAAAAAAAAACATTTGAATATATTTATACGGCGTTCTTGAGGTGATTTTGTACAAATACGGCGCTATGTAAATAATACAAATATTTCTTTATTATTATAATCGATACGCATCATCGATACGAATCATTATTATAAATGGCTCATAAACATTGCAAAATCCCCGAATAATGCTTAAAATAAGCTTCCTGATGTATTCGCACCTATCTGATGATAATATTTATTGATGCAAGTATTTTTGTTTTTTTTGATAATTTATAAAAAACATTATCTATAAAATAGAAAACTATAGCTGAAGCAAATAAAAAAAGTCAAACAAGAAGTTAGGACGACGTGGATTTGTTGCTTTTCTGTCTGAAATTTCTAGATTTACGTAATTCTTTTCAGCTAGTAAAATAATTTCCACCATTAGCTATGGAGCCTTGAGATATCCATTTAACTAAAAAAAAATTCATTAGGCATTTAATAATACAATAATAGGTTGAACATCTGGTGAAAACGGGTAGTAGTTACTGCTAGACCTCGGCGAAAATGAATCAATGAATTAATTTACTCTTGTGACACACTCGCTGATTCTTAATTTAACACGGATTTAATAAAAATATTTTTTTTTTATAAAAAAACCTTTGTAAATTTTTTCCACTTATTCAATTTCGACCGGACCGGTTTCACCCTATCACGGGCATCGTCAGACTGGCTGACACCGGTGAAACCGGTCCGGTCGAAAATAAATAAGGGAAAAAGTTACAAAGGTTTTTTAATAAAAAAAATCATTTTTATATGGAATTCCACCATGAATTGACAGTTTCAAAATTAGACGGATTTAATTCTTCATTCCTTGGCTTTTCCTAAACCTTTCATTTTTTCTTAACACGCAGCACCATAATTACGGCGCGGATACCACGGGCGTCATCGTAAAGTGAGCGGAGATGTTATGCAGCGTGCAGGACTCGATTTAACGTATAGAATACTGCGCCCCAATCCAATAAAACCCGTATGTCATCGTTATTTCGCAGTACGCACTAGTCCGTAGTGGCAAACCGACGCTAGTCAGCCAGTGAGTGATTTCGAGAAGAGCATACTCGCTTCCGCAGTCCGTATTCCCTAAATCAAGGAATTAATAAATGCATTCTGTATTCAGTTGTGACGTCTAGTCACTATGTCCCTGGTACGTGGATATTGAGTCTGTACGTACTAGGTCCGCAGGGTGCGAGGTAGTCAAGTGACTGCGAGACACTAGTCAGAAATTCCTAATGCATTTCTCAATGCTAGCGGCGATTTCTTTCGTGTTAGCCCCAGCGCGGTCAAGCCATCAGTTTCACTAGTCAGGTGGGAATTTCCTGATTAATCAGTACTCATTACTTCGGAATGTACGTTTTTCGTATTATTTATTATCTAGTCGAGTAAGATTATTATTAAGGTATTTATTTTATTTTAAATGTGTTATTTCAAACACTAGCCCAATTTGCAATTCGACAAAGTCCCCCGTTTTTATTTATTTATTATATTTTATAATTATCAGAAATTAAAAAAAATAATAATTTAATGAATAAATTCCCAAAACTTGGTGAATCAGACTGAATCAATTCACTACTGCGAACCAATCTATCCATGTCCAACTTCTACCCACCAGCCTAAAATAATATCCTTTGTAACTTTCTGAAATTATTCAGCTGTGCTTATTTTATGCCATGATTAAATTTTACTTGATTTTGAATATTTTTTAGCAAAACGCGTAAAAATACATATGAGGCAGAATTAAAAAGTAATTAAATTTTAAAATTGAATAAAAAATTCCCCAAGAGAGGTAATACAGGGCTCTCCAAGTTAGACACCAAAACAATAGCGTAGTAGCTACAAGGGTTCCCAACCGGTATAAAATAAATAAAAATAAAATAAATACTTATTTTGCCTAGCAATTATAAATTCAAAATTTGATGTCCTAATTACGGTTATAAAATTAGGAAATAATCAGAATTTTGTATGTACATTATAAATAATACTATGTTAAGGATTCCCCACCTTCTGAGATTGGGAAATACTTTCTAAGTTAATTTTCATAACGATCGTCTTCTAATAAGCTTCTAAAACCCCTATTGAGCATGTATAATACTGGTAAATAGGTACTTGAGTTATGTTGGGATGATTATTGGTGGTGATGATCATTGTTTAAGTTTGTGTTATTCATAAAATTCACTTCACTTATAAAATTGTTATTGTTGTATCTAGTACAGTTAACATCCTCCCTCTAGCAATAAAAACCATTACAAAATTAACCGATTTCAAAAGAAATATTAAGATATGGATTACGGACACGGGAAGGAAGAATGCATAGATATGATGTTGCAACCGAACAGATATAAACGATTACGGTATGTTTTCTTCTAGATATCAGAATTTTTATTCATTTTGTGTTGCAAGTTATCAGAGGCCGGCAGATCATTCAACAGCAGAGCTGTTGAACAGAAGAACGAGCCTTAGAAGCGACCCGTTCTCATGTGACAAATGTCAATGATCTAGTTCAAAATAGCTAATAATACTTAAAGCAACACAATGGTTAGATATCGAATGGAATATGCTTCTAAAAGTAACAGTCACCTTGGAGCCAATAAATCTCTATAAAGTCTGACATTTAAAAATATACAAAAACTGAAGATGCTGTGATCGTTTAAAAGGTCTTAAATAACAATTCCAAGGTGGCTCATAGGAAAATGATAGTAAGTTTAAAAACCACAATGATCAAAGTGCATGTTTTTTACTCTATCCGAACGGTCTTCAAAAATTATTGAATTGTACTTTCCGAAAGGAGATGATTCTACGTCATGTTCTAAGACAATTTAATATTTAATCTTTTTTGCTTTTTAATGCTAAGATAATCAATTACAGGGAAAGACGATTTTTTGTATTTCTGAAATGCATGTATCAAAATATCCATTTATTAGATGTTAAATCAATATAAAACAAATTCTTATTTACAGATCTAAATCATAAATTTAAAAAAAAGTTAATAAATATAGTTTTGCGTCGTTTCTTTTAAACAAACTGTCAAACACAAATATGAAAAAAAGGATTTTAAAAATAAATTTCAAAAATTTCAAAGCCAAATGAGTTGCTTGGTGTTGCTATAGTAATGATATTTTTTAATCAAAAACACTTTTACCTGGTCAGGTATCAGTGGGCACAGTGCCAAGGATTTTAGCGCTATACCACGAAAGCGACCTTGATACGAATCATATTTCTTTGATTCATAATAATAATAATAATTGGATAATTTGTTTAGGTGGAAAGTTTCACCCATGCCACTTCATATAATGCTAATGCCATCATAATTATGCAGATTAAAAAAATGGTATTCCTTTTTATTGTTTTTGTACGGCAGGCGTAGTATTGAACCCACAGCTCTGTTCCACTGAAATCAACCATATTTATTGCTTTTAAAATAAGAAGCGTGTACCAGACGTAATGGCACATTAACGAACTGTAGGGGGTAGCTGATCCCGATCTGCGGAGAGGGCTGAGAGGGGCGAAAGCACGACCTACCGTTACTAACGACAAGACCCTCATTTACGACTTTTGTAACTCTGCGGGCCTCATCAGTAGTCTGATGGGGATCCAGGGTAAGCGGTGGTCAGAAGTAAAGAAGGCGAGTAGATCAGAAGTCAGAACGGGCAGTGGACGCCCTGTCTCGTCAAGCGGGCGGTTGAAGGCTAAGTGACTTTATTTGGTTTTTGCAGGCTACTTGAGGTAGTCTACAACGCGCGGACCTACCGCGCTCTGTGGATGCCCTACAAGACACTCTCTTTACCACCGCCGTACTGCTCTGACGTTTTATTCAAGTCATTCGAGAAGTAGCGCGACACGACCCGCCACTTGAACAAAAATATTTACAAAGGCATCGGAAGTTGGAATCGTTTGCGAACAGCGAAACAATATTTATTAAACGATCCGACTCCCTTACAAGTTAAAATAATAACAACAATCTGCACAAATGGAATACAACAAATGTGATGATGAAAATGGCCGCGTCTAAATATTCTGGGAGAGGCGAGCTATTACTTACCAGTCTATTGAAAACTCTTTCTTCAATTATGTTTTCAGTAGAAAAATCATTTCTTTTCTAAAATAAAAGGTAATAAAACTAAAAAGCTATTAACATAGTCTAAAACAGTAATCCCTTTTATAAGAAAATTACATAATAGAACTTCATGTTGAATAGAACTTCGAAAGCAAAACATCTCATTAATGTGGTTTTAGATAATTTTAATATGGAATAAAAAATTCATAAGAGTAGGAGGTTATAATCATATAGCTAAGCTTGCATAAATTCAATATTTTCTTGAACGTTAGTTTGAATATATTAAAAGTAGAAAAAACCATTTTCCCTGTTTACACAAGAAGAGCCTATTACTGATGTTTGTAAGATTATTTCCGTGTACCGAAAATTAGGTTTACATCCAATAACAAAATAAAATTTTTAACAGAATTCAGAGACAGATTCAAAACTCACCCCTTTACAATTCATTTCCACGAATTAATAATAAAACAGGAACCCATAATTAATTTTTTTTTCATTATTGACAGTTTATCCTAAAAAACCGAAAAAAAAACTCTCAACGACATGATTTGTAACGATACAAATACAAAATTTCGTTTCTTTGATCAATCTGCTTAAATAGCAAACTTGTTTAATGTTCCTCTATCTGTAATAAGCAAGTTTTATTCGAGCCTTATACAGCGTGCTTCAAATAAAATTTCATTTACGAAAATTACAAAAATATGATGAGAATATTGATTAGGTAACATTTTCTCAATAAGCGATTAAATGAAAATAGTTCAATTTATTGACAAGAGGATTTAAATTATTTTTTCGTGCTTGATTTTGAAGGCATTAGAAACTCTGTCAACCGCTTCAGATTCTCGGCTTATTCTGAAATTCAATATCAAGAGTCTTGAGCCACCGGGATAAAAATAAAACACTCACGGGGGTTTTCTGAAAAAGAAATTGTGTACAAAAGTCACGTTTTGAGAAGTCAAATCTCATGGGTAAATAAAAGCATTAATAATTTTTGTCACCTTTTTGTAGGATGTTATCCGTACTTTTTATTCTAGCAACATCGTTTTATAAAAATATTAGCTGCCCTCGACGCATGTTTTGCTTTGTTATTTTCTCGGGTTGTGTAAACATTGGTGTTTATCAAAAAATATATCTATATATAACGGAGAGTTTATTAAATTTGACGATACATTCAGGGTTTTTCTTGGACAAATTTCACGTTCAGAAGGGCCTATTCTTTAGTTTAATCCAGCCCCACCTAAATTACCTAATATAAATATGAGGAAATACACACATTACATATTTGAATGAATTACAAATAATACAAAATAAAGTGATTGAGGCATGATTACGGTGTTGTTTTTGGCCAAATAATGACGAACAAGCATTGATGTGTGAGCTGGTGCATTATCGTGATGCAAAATCCATGATTTCTTTTTCCACAATTCCGATCGTTTGAGCCGTATTGCTTCACGCAAACGCTGCATAACTTCCTTGTAGTATTCCTTATTAACCGTACGACCTGTTGGCAAGAATTCATGATGCACCACGCGATTGTAATCGAAGAAAACAGTGAGCAAAACCTTCACATTTGATCGAACTTGGCGTGCTTTTTTCGGTCTTGGCATTTCTGACCGCTTTCATTGGGATGATTGGGCCTTGGTTTCGACGTCATAACCATATACCCACTTTTCATCACCAGTTATGACCCTTTTGAGCAAAACTGGATCGTCGTTGACGTCATTCAACAACTCCTGAACGATACTAATGCGACATTGCTTTTGCTCAAAATTTTGCAATTTCGGAACAAACTTCTCTGCCACACGTTTCATGCCCAAAACATCCGAGAAAATTGCATGAGCTGATTGATATGCCAACATCCTCTGCAACTTCCCTAATAGTGTTTCGACGATTTTCCAAAACCATTTTCTTCACTGTTTCGATGTTTTCTTCGTTTGTTGACGTGGTTGCAACTCCAGGACGTTCATCGTCATTAACATCTTCTCGGCCTTCTGTAAAGCGCTTGTACCACTTATAAACACTTTTTTGAGACAAAGTAGACTTGCCGAATGCCACAGTCAACATTTTAAGTGTGTTGGAGCAGTTTATTCCATTTTTAATGCAAAATTTAATTAATATTCTTTGATCCATTTTTTTTTCAAAAGTAAAAAAATCGAAGAACAATCAAAAACGTGACTAACCTTTCCATTTGTCAAAAACAAACCACTAATCCAAAATGGCTGTTTATATATATTTATATTAAGAAATCGAAATAATTATGTATTTCTTTTAACTTAATAAATAATAAAAAAAAGTGTTGAAGGCCTTTATGATATGTCCCCGTAGCGTGGGTAAGTGATAAGACAAATACTCTTAAGTAAAGATTATTTTTTTTAAATATAGCGAATGAAGACAAGTAAGTACTTTAACGTCTTGTTAGCGTGGAACTTAAATTGGATAGGCGATTCTACCCGCATATGGTACGAACAGGAAAACGGATTTAAATTAATTATATTAATTGTGATGAAAAAAGCTTAGTTAAATGTTCCCTTTACGAGAAGTACCCACACGTTTGCTTTCAATCGACGCACAGTGGTGGAAGTTTGAGCATTGGCTCGACGTTCCCATATATATATATTTTTTAATAATGATTTCTCATTTAACCAATGACATAAAAAAAAAATCGGAAAAATTCACATTCGGTATTTTATTATTCGGTAATGAGTCGCAGAAGAGATCTGTTACTGGCGAGTATTTGCGCTGTAGTATTTAGGTGTGTTTGAAGTTGTGCGAAATAAAGTTGTATAATATGTACTTATCATCAATTAAAAATTAAAACAAAATTATTGGAAGTATTCTTCAAGTACGCTTTATTAAAGTAATAGTAGAAAAAATATTCACGATAAATTACACGTGTTGTTTGGGTTCAGAGTAAACAAATTTATTTCCAAACTCTACTGGAGTGTAAACGAAAAATGTCTTTAATGGATTAAGAATAATTTTTTTTGCATGACTTCACACAAATTTCAAAGGATGTTAATGCGGTATATGTTTTGTATACGATTTTTTTTTTATCTATATACATCTATTTACGGAATATATCGTCACTGCATACTCCTTCGGAGACTAGGCATTATATTTATTAAAAATATTTTGTAAAGCGGATTTCCACTCAAGACGCCTGCAAATATAAGTATATGGACTTTGGTTATACGGCCGCATATCTTATCTGCATACTTACTTTACAAATGAGGACATACAGTAGAAATTTAATAATCCTTTGGGGTATCAACTGTCCGAGGGATCAACTGTCCGGGGATCAACTGTCCTGGGGATCAACTGTCCGGGGATCAACTGTCCGAGGTATCAACTGTCTGAGGATCAACTGTCCGGGGGATCAGCTGTATGGAACCCAAAATTCTCATAATTAATTTTTTATTTACATTTAAATAACCTGCAAGGCAGATGAAAATAAAATAAAAAAAACAGCAGAAAAGCTTTAAAGTCTTTATGAAATTATCTATTATTATTAAATTATTATTATCATCTAGGGCATTTGCTGACAGTCATGCAATAACATTCGGACATTTCGAAGATATCGATAAGTAAATTTGTTTAGTGCCATAACAAGATCATTTCATTTTGATTAATTTTTAATGTTAATGTTAATGTTTGTTTAACCATTTTTATTTAGCAGGTGATTGCACCCTTATGTTAGAATTTACTCAGTGTGAATCCAACCAAAAATATACAATTTATCTTAAAAATGGAAACCACTGTGATTTTCTACGCTTTCAAGTGTCAAATTTATAAATAACAACCGCATCATTTCTTCCATTTAATTGCGAAGGGGTTTTTTTCCAAGCATAACTAGATTTTTTTCTTTTTTAACCGCCCGGCCTTCGGGTTATTATTCAAAAAGTAGGTAAAAAAATATGGTTTTTTTCATTAGATTTCGCAAAAACAATACGTGTGACTAGTGACGTAACTTGTATGGGAAAGACGAAATTCCCTGAACACATCCGTTAGCTTCGGGTGACCTCGAAATACTTAACGAGATGACACAGGAACAAACTTGACGTATACGAATATTTTGTGGGTTTCGGGTATAGCGTTTTTTGTACCTGAAAGTACAAGATACGGCTTGTTGCGTTCGAGCGATAATATAGCGGCCGTATCACGTAGATTCGTATGGGTAAGGCGATCAATGTCGTCTGGAAGGATATAAATTACTTCCCTCGTAGCTAATGGATTGCTTTCTGTATCGTGATACATGTTATCACGTTGTTGTTTAAAGTGTGTGTGTACTTGTAACGTTTTAATAAATTCTGTGTTTGTATGTATGAGTTTATTACTTTTTTTATATATTAGGAGACACATATTATTTTCATATAGTTTTCTTACTGTTAACAATTTTGTTTCATTTTAATTAAATGAGTTTAATGGACAAGGATTATAAAATCCGCATTTCAATGGCACATATTGTATACCTAAGACCAAAAAATGTTTATTTCAAACGAACGAATACACATTATTATAACTTCACACAAGTTTTACGTGAGTTCGTAGCAAATAATAATTCTAAATTTATTATCACGGTATTGTGAGCGTGTAATATAAAAGTTTCTTGTGTTCGATAACCTTTCGAGACAGCGACGACCTTTTGGAAGTAAGATTATTCACATTATAAACGGACATGCAATACACACGAACGCTTAAAACCAAACGCCAGCAATGTTTTCTAATGAATCAATACGAGACAACGTGTTAGAATTTACAAAATATTATCTTAACTTTACGATGTTCGTTTGTTTTTAATCATTGAAGATAATATTAACAACTCTCAAAATTAAACATGAAACCGAATGAAAAGAATTGGCCTAACCTCATGGTCTACCGGGGTCCCGGAGAGACCATGCGGTCCTGGGTTCGAGTCCCAGCTGCTACCGTTATCTTTTTATTTTCTGTGCCTTCTCGGTTTCATGTTTTATTTTGAGAATATTTAATATTATCTTCAATGATTAAAAATAAATCACAATGAGGTTTATAAGCTTCAATTAGTTATTAAAAAAGGTTAATTTTGTTTTCTGATGG
This sequence comes from Halesus radiatus, assembly GCA_022606495.2. Lineage (NCBI taxonomy): Eukaryota > Metazoa > Arthropoda > Insecta > Trichoptera > Limnephilidae > Halesus > Halesus radiatus. Next base: position 145,649 of record JAHDVE020009393.1, read on the forward strand.
TGGAGCTCGTAATATCTAGTTTTACACGATACTTATTTCCATACTCGACGACACTTACTCATCAAAAATGGCTACACCTTTAATAACCATAGATCATATTATGACAGAATTTATTCTGTCCCCAAATTTCAACGAATAATTCAATAATAATATAATACAATAAGTAATAAACACAGTCTAGTCTACCTACAATCATTTCAAGGGTATTTTAAATGTTTTCCGAAATAAACACGCAACATTTCCACATAATAAAATATTAGTTAGGTACCTAAAACAATGACAGCTGTCAAATATTGCGCGCCAAACTGTACGAAAATTTCTTTCAAAAGTAGAACACGATCTATTTTTCATGCAGAGTCTATATGGAAAGGCGACCTGTACGGAATCTGTAGGAAAAAAGTATTGTGTAAAACGAAGCATAGTTTAAAGCAGGTATTTTAGAACGATTCAATTTTCGCCACCTTTTCCCAATTTGTACAAAAGCTGTCAGGAGAGAGCACACTATAAAGAGGATCCCGGAGCAAAGTTTTTGTTGCAACACAGCTTTTGCCTGGGTGTACTGATTACACAAATGCAGAGTTCACACGAGTACAATACAGAAGACAGCACAATACTGTTCCGTCCCATCTCCGTGAACAGTTTCGACGTGCAGGACGGGTCAGTAGAACAATACAACAATTTGACCATAGTTCAAACGCAGAACGGTGTGAAAATAGATACACGACGACGTGCGTTACAAGCGAGTTCGCTAAAAATATTATTTATCACATATAAGATGAATTGGAATTATAGGAGGACGAACTGTATAATAAAAAGAAAAAAAAACTCTGGATTAAGAATTGGATAGGGTACAGATTTTACTGTGATTGTAGGCAATGACATATTAAGAATTAGTAGAGGAAGATCCTCGGGAGTATAAATTGGGCATGAGAATGTCACCAGAGCTCATTTACACTTTAGACATTTTAGCGAGTGGCTATTGTCCCACTGTTCTGTCCGTACGCGTTCACACGTGGACAATGCGGCCGCGCGTGGTGGTGAGGGTAAGCCACTGTCCTACGTAGATACTCTGCCCGTCTATCTCTAGGACAATGTCTTGGGCAAAACCGTTAGACGTGTGTCGTGGGTGTGTCCGCATGCCTGAAATTAGCTCATTTTCCTTACTTCTGGTGAAATTTATCAAGCATTTTAAATTATCAAACTTTTTTCCTGAATAGATTATCAGTTAACATAATAACACAATAATCAACATAAGTTTTCTTTCAAATCGGTATAGATCATACTTCCAAGGATTATCTGTTTAGTGGCATTAATGGGTAGGAAAAATTAATTATGCGGTGGACGACAGACAATTTTGAATTCTCAAATTTGTCCAAAGGTTGTATTATGTGAAAGCTCTTATTGGTATTCCAAAAACGTCAACGTAAAAACTGATAGCAGAATAGTAACAAAAGGCGTTAGTTTCCAATTAATTATTAATTGTTTTTGTGTTTAATTCGTAGAACTCCATTTAATTTTTTTTTAAATTTAATCTGAATCAAATTTAATAATGTCATTATTAAGTTCTCGTAGTATTTTTAGTTGTTATTATTGTGACAGCCGTTTCGGCGTTTATAACATTATTAAATTTAATTTACATTAAATAAAAAGATAAATAAAAAAGTTAGTTTACAAATCTAAAAATTTCTTCAACCACTCTTTTTACTCCCGTCAGAACGCAGCTAAAAACATTTTCTGATGTTTTGTTTGTTTTTTCGAAAGTGTTGTTTTAACATCACTGAGCTTTAGTACATACAGCTCACCCAAGCTTCCCCCCTGGTCCAGAGAGTGCTTTGGCAGTAGACCGAGCTTAGGGGACAGGGAAACGGGTGGGGATGTGGTTACTGGCACTTGTATCCACCTGGACCCTACCACGCGACATCTGTCGAAGATATATTTTAGGGTCATTAGGGAGATGTAGCAAAAATATTTCGAAGTCGGGACGCACTCGTATTCCAACCGCTTTACTATCGCGATTACCGAATGTTTGGATCAATAGTAGTCTCATCAAACTATGGGATCATATTTTGAGAATTCGGTTTTTCCTTTCGAATTGCAATTTAAAATATGAAGTCTTCTTCTATTTCTTGAATAAACTCAACTGCCCGCATCCACGGTATTCAGATTCAGAGAATACATAGTCTTTTCCCAAGATTTTCAATTTTCAAGATATACGTAATTTAATTATTTATTCCTTTCTATTTATTTGTAGTTACATTTTTTATAAAATAAGCAATTATTATATAGAATGATGCGTATTTACAGTAAATTATTAATAAATAATAGCGTATCGTTCACGCCTTACCAAGAGAACCCATGCTGAGGTATTCACGTATTTATAATACACTATTATTGTGTAGTGTTTATAGTGTTAAGTGTTTATGTTTAAGAATAATAAAAATATTGTAAAAATTACATAAATGGAAATTAATTATTTATATTTAATGTAAGTTTTGTTATGTTTGGTTTGGTGTAATTAAGTTACGAAAAAAAACTGTTACTTTTGATTTTATCCAGATCGAGATATTAAGTTTTATTATATGCGATGGTGTATTATATTTTGTTTGTTTTAAAGATGTAGGCATGTGATTATGTAGTTTAATTGCATAGTATTTAAAATGTCTTTGTCCGTGGGTGGTATATTTTAATGGGATATCAAGTGTGCAGTTTGTTGAAGATCTTTTTAAAATAATTGATTGGGATTGCAAGGGTATAGATAAATGAAGGATTGAAAATTTAGCACAAGGTTTTCAAATTATCATAACGTCTAAAAGCTAGAAAATTTCAGAATCTGTAAAGTATAGTACTTGAAGAATAATAAAATTATCGTCTTTTGTGCTTTTACTATATTTAACTTTTTGGTTCTGTATAAATATTAGTTGCCCTTCCCAAAAACTGTAGTCCATACATGATTATGTATTCAGAAAGAGCAAAATATATGATCTTTAAAATTGTGCGTGGGAAGACGTTCTTAATACTTTTGAAGAGAAACAGTATTTGTTTTAGTTTGGTTGTAATATAGTCAATGTGGTCAGTCCAACGTAGGTGGGCATCAATTATGATTCCTAAATATGACATTTTTTTTACATTTTCGGTTTTTTCGCATTAGTAAATTGAATTTAATTGTGAACAGTCGTGTAATTTTAATTCGAAGGTTGGAGGAGGCTGCCCCCTTTGGCTTTTACTACGTGTTATATTATATATTTAGTATTTTTTTGTATTTAATGTTACTTTGTTATTGTTTGACGATAGTAAAATTTTCCTCAGCCTTAGCGAATATTTTTTTCCAGGAGTCGGCTTAACAAATTATTACGGCATCGTTACCAAATGTCACAATATTATCATCACGTTTTAAATCACAAAGATCATTGATGTGTATTATGAATATTAAAGGGCTTAGGACACTACCCTGAGGCACTCTGTACTTGATCAAAAGTGGATAATTTCTTATGCCACCAATAGTTATTTGTTGAATTACATCTGTTGTGAAGCTTTTGAGCCAATTTAGTTTCGATAATATTATCTTTAATTAATTATCTAATTCCGAGATTTATAAGTTTATTAAAAAGCATTTCATGTGAAATTACATCGAAGGCTTTGCATAAATCTAAGTATATTGGGATCACTTTTTTATTTGAATCTCAATTAGTAATTATAAAATCATTTACAATAGTAATAGCATATTCTTTGTTTCTGTTATTTCTGAAGCCATGTCATGCCACATCTCAGTATATTTACATTTTAAAAATAATATAAAGTACTTAAATAAATCAATTAAGAAAACTTAAATACGGAGAAATACACTATAAATATAAAAACCTCACAGAATAGAGAATTTTAATTATTTTCTAACTAAATCGGTTTTACCGACAATAAATCATTATTTCTTAAAAACCCGTCCAAATTAAAATGGACTGGGAGTAAATAAAATCATATAAATAAGTCGCCACAATGTGGATTAACCGCAGTTTGAAAATGGCCTTGAACACCGAAGCAGCTGTTACAATAATAAAAACTAAAAATACTTGCAGAACTTAATAATAACATTATTATATTTGAGTTACATTAAATTTAAAAAAAAATAATGAATGAAGTTCTACGGATTCAACACAAAAACAATTAATAGCAAGAATACATGTTTCTGAATCGACGATAATTTATAAGCAGTTTGAGTTATCTGAACAAATTTCTGAAACTGAGGTGTTAAGATTATTTTGAAGGTAGACAACGACACTTCGTTTTGATTTTTATTATATGATGTGCAATGTGGAGTGTAATTTTTGGTGTGTTTATGTGCAAAGATGTACGTAATCCAACATTCAGGTAGAATTAAAGTCTGTATGAAGAGAATTGCTTACAATATCCAGTATCATATTATTTATCATTAGCGTAATCTGTTATAAGGTATGGAATTACAGTCTGGGGACTTCCCTGTAAAACAAACGTCAATCATGTTTCCTGTAAAACAAACATCATCAGTTCAAAATTCATTGGTTAAATTATTACCTCATATTATATACGAACAAAGGCATAATATTCCATACTTTTATCAGAGTCTCAAAATTCTTTCAGTAAGATCAATTCTGCGGTACAAAATTATATTTCAGCACATTAATAACCCTATATATTATACAAATCGACTAGAGCACACTTACAATAGGCGTCTCAATTTTAATGATGGATTAATGGTTCCTAAGCATACAAAAAAATATGGACAAAGAACTTTAGATCACATAATTCCTAGTTGTTTAAATATTTTACCCGCTAAAATAAAATAAAGTCTTAATAATAAACAGTTAATAATATATCGACAACTTGGCTAGCTGAAAGAAACTATTTGTATTAGATAATTAGGAAATATTATTATGAACGATTTATTGTTGACGTTTATGTTTTTATTTTTTCATATTTTTATAAAAATATTTTTGAGTAAGATTATTGAGAAATATTTATTCTTTAAGTTTGTTACGGACGTTTTTATTTTATATAGATACATATTGTAACCTTAACTGTAAATTTAGAATTTTTTTTTGAATAACAATTACAAGCTAGAAACTACAAAAAAGTAGTTTATCGGGACTTTTTGCATTATATTTTAAGTGTTTTAAATTAATAAAAAAAATAAAAACCATGGTTATTGTTTAGAGATCTAATGTTTTTGTTCTGTAAGAATGAGTCAGATAGTTTTTGGTCAGTAGTAATATGATGTTGATGTAAATCATTAAGATAAATTCTATTTAGTAGGTCAGCCATAATGTAAAGAAAATTAAGAAATACAGAAAATGTTGATAAATGTTTACTTATAAAGTTAAAGCAATATTATAACCATACTTTGGAAATTAAATATTAATACAGCAATAAGAATGTCAAATCTTGTGTTTTTTGTAGATCATTTTAAGTTTTGTAGAACAAATACAATTATGAGGTATGATAATATTTTCATTTATACGCATTTAAAATATGTAATTAATAAATACGTATGAATTAAATTTTGCGTTAAAAATGGAATAAAGTGCTCCAACGCACTTAAAATGTTGATTGTGGCATTCGGCGAGTCTACTTTGTCTCAAAAAAAGTGTTTTAAGTGGTACAAGCGCTTTTCAGAAGGCCGAGAAGATGTTAATGATGATGAACGTCCTGGAGTTGCAACCACGTCAACGAACGAAGAAAACATCGAAACAGTGAAGAAAATGGTTTTGGAAAATCGTCAAATCACTATTAGGAATGTTGCAGAGGATGTTGGCATATCAATCGGCTCATGCAATTTTCTCGGATGTTTTGGGCATGAAACGTGTGGCAGAGAAGTTTGTTCCGAAATTGCAAAATTTTGAGCAAAAGCAATGTCGCATTAGTATCGTTCAGGAGTAATTGCTAATGGCGATTTGGTTCTAAGATAATATTTCCAAGTTTGTTCCGATACTTCAAAATGATAAATTGATTTAACAGAACTTATTACTTTCATAATAAGCTCTGTTAAATTTCATGCTTTATTGTTATACGTCATCTAGGGGTTTATTAACGCACACGGGGTTTTTACATCCAGTAGATCTTTTGGCTTGAAAATGAGAAAAATATTCAAATAAATACAGGAATTTAACACATTGTGTTCAGGTAGGTACATAAAAAGATTACAGTTGATTTGAGAACGTGTTGCATGTATGACAATACGTGGATCCTTTTTTTGATTATGTTCAAGAGTAATTTGTGGAACTCCGTTTTGATTTAAAGTTTTTAGAATTGATTTATAACTATTATTATTATTCAATTATAAAAACGGTTCATCTATAAAAAAAATATTATTACGCGTGATATCTGTTTCGCCTTCAGAAGGCATTATTATTTTCGCATTATCAAACTTATTTTAATTTAAATTTGATAATGCCTTCCGAAGCCGAGACACAATGTAAAGGTTATTAAATGTTATTATGTTTAATTACTAAAATTAATTCTATTATCAAATTTAAAGTTATTATTATGTTCTGCAAGTATTTTGGTTGTTTATTATTGAGACAGCTGTTTCGGCATTGGTCTCATTAGTAGGTAAAGCGGTTGTCCCGGAAAGACAGAGGTCCCGGGTTCGAGTCCCAGATGCGACTGATATCTTTTTATATTCTGTTTTTTTTTTCTTTCGGTTTCGTGTTTCATTTAGGTTATGTTAATGTTATCTTCTTTAATGATTAAATATTACAATGAGGTTTTTAAACTTCAATAAAATAATAAAAAAATAAAATAAAATTCCTAAGTGTTCCAAAGATTAAGCCCCGGTGACAAAAGCTTCGTAAAAATCATATTTCTTTTTGAAGATTCCTTTTGTTTTATCTCATTGACTCTAATTTCAAGTCTTTGGGCATAATTTTTCCGCGTACTCATAAAACATTGTATTTAAATAGGCTGCCAGTTATAATAAAGAGTTAACGTTTAAATATGAACTACGTTGAGAAAGAAATCTGTTTGTTTCACATCTGACTTGATTTCAAAAGCACGTGGTTTAAGTACCATATTATCTAATTTTCTTTTAGATTATAATTTTATTTAATTTTTCACTTTTAGCAAACACTTTGGGGTATACGAGGTGTGTTCAAAAGAAAAGGTGAATTTTGAATTTTCGCGGGCTGTGTACATTCAATCATCGATTTTTTTTGTTATGTTGGTACACATATGTTTATCATATGTTAGCATTATCAGCCATTTTGGATGAGTGGTTTGTTTTTGACAACTGGAAAGGTTAGTCACGTTTTTGAGTGTTCTTCGATTTTTTTTATTTAGGTTCGTTTTCTGAGGCATCACCAGTCCGATTGAAGTGAAATTTTAGATTCGCTTTATTTTCTAAGATCTCATCAGCATTTCTTCTTCTTCAAAAAAATTTATTTTTTTTAGAAAAAAATTGTTAATAATTGTTAATCCTATGGAGGAATTTCCTAGTTTTGGTCGGAACTTGATAGCCGTTTTCTGGGGCATCATCAGTCCGATTAAAGTGAAATTTTAGATTTGTTTTGTTTTCTATGTCCTTATCAGCATTTCTTCAAAAAATCCAAAAATCGTTGTTTTTCGATTTTTTACAAAATTTTTTTTTGTAAAAAATCGATGAAAAAACAAAACGTGACTAACCTTTCCAGTTGTCAAGAACAAACCACTGATCCAAAATGGCTGATAATGATAAAATATGATAAACATATGTGTACCAACATAACAAAAAAATAAATCGATAATCGAATCTACACAGCCCGCGAAAATTCAAAATTCACCTTTTCTTTTAAACACACCTCGTACATAATTATAAATTAAAATAAAATAACTTAGTTTGAATACCACTTTTTTATTTTATATGTTAACCAACCGGGTTTGTTTTGTTTTGTTTTCAATATGCTTTTGTATAACCCTGATAAAGGTTCAGGCTGAACTGAAACCGGTTGGTTAACATATAAAAATAAAATGTGGTGTTCTAACTAAGTTATTTTATTTTAATAAACAATAATTATTAGCCTGAAACACTCATCCAAATTGAAAAAACCTTCCGAGAAAAGATAAATGTCGCCGACAGGACTCGAACCTGCACCCTTCTGATTGCCGGTCAGATGCTCTACTGTTGAGCTACGTCGGCTTATCGCAAACCCGCCAAGTTAATCAATATATACTAGAATATACCGCCAAGTTAATCAATATATACTTTATTTGAATTTATTTTATTGCTGACGGTACTGTTTATTATGTTTTTAAAAACTACTTTCGGGATGGTTTATTACCCCCTGGAAGACGAATCACATTGTGTTTATTTACTGAATCTATGTTTTTTTTTAATTATATAAAGTCATTCGTCAGCTTTTATTTGAACAGATGGTTCTTTCTTGTTTAGTTATTTCCCTGTAATTTCCGTCTTGTTTGCTAAGATGAACTTTTATAGCAGTTTTGTCCCATAGTCACATGAATTACGGATAACCAGGTACATTTAGGTTGGGTTTTAAAAATATTTTATTATATTATAATAGGTACACATCAGGGTAATAGCTTCTTAGAGTTCGCCTTGGATGTCTGCGAGAAAAAATCCCATTTACATTTTATCCTGGTATTTTGCATGTGCTTCCTATTTACATTCACGGTTATATACTATTACTGCATATAATTAATTAAGGTTACACTATAATATATATATATATATATATTAGCGGAGAGTCAGCCTTTTTCTCTAATTGATTATTTTTTACGCACTTCTCTTCTACTTTGCTTATTAGTCGATTAATTTCTAATGATCCTAATTTATATAATTTTTTACCTCTATTGCACACATGTAATATTGTAACATCTGTGTCTTTATGGAATGAGTGTTGATTGTCTATTAGATGGTTAGCTACGTTCGACAGGTCCTTTTTTATTGTTTACCCAGAAAAGTGTTCTCTTATCCTGGTGTAAAAGGCTCTGCCCGTTTGGCCTACGTAATATGCGTAATAAGTGTACGTTATAAGTGGAAAAACGTTACAAAGGTTTTTTAATCAAAAAAATTCATTTTAATATGGAATTCCACCATGAATTGACAGTTTCAAAATTAGAAATAATTAAAATTACCTACCCTTTGTAAGAAAAAAAAATTAAACCTCTTTTATGAAGTAACTAAAATTTACAAAGTTTTGTCCTTAAAACATACCTACATTCTTCTCTTCGCTTTAAAATGCAGATTCATAGGACATAATTATGTATTCATAAACCAACAAACTTCACCACTTTGCAAAGTATCTTCAAACCATAGAAGCATATTCGTTTAGAGACGGGAGGAATAAGTAATGCCCCTAATATGTTAGTAGCGACATACTGGCACCAAAACAACTCACTTATAATCAAGGAAAATAAGCTTCCGTAACATGAAATTATTTCTGGTTCAATTATTTCTCAGTGGGTTCTCAATACGTCATTCAAAATATAATCTGCTCGGCATTATTTCCATACATAGATTGTCCCCCGGGAACAGAGCGGTGAGCTCCTTGGCTCCTGACTTAAACTACGTAGATTCGAAACTTTGCTTGACATAATCATCAGATTTTTTTTCTTTTATTTAGGTATGCGGTGCAATGTAAAAAAAACAACCAACAACAACCTAAACAAAGTTTGCAGTGTTTAGCGACCTGGTCTGAAAAGTTAGATAATTCCCAAGTGTTCACTTCCCCATCTCCTTTCCATACTTTCTAAAGCCATTCAACTTCCCAGGAATTGGAAAAATGAAATGAAAATTATACATGTTATGGGATCTAAACGAAATGTCTTTAAAACAAATTTTGTACTTAAATGTAATAGTTTTTCTTTTGAAAATATTTAACGGCCAACAAAATTCACAATTTATGTGACAACTTAATGAACATCAACACAAACATAATCATTTTTCAAGAGAAAAATGAAATAATACATTCCTTTCGAAAGAAGTTAAAATCACAGGACTCATTACCGTATCCAAGAAATAACGACCAATATAAAAGAATAGGAAATGTTTTGAATTTAAGAAGGAATTGACGAAATAAATATGTGATGTGTCATTTTTAATTTTCAATTGAAGTTTGTAACTTTCATTGTAATTTTTTTGTTGTTGTTTATATTATGCTATTTGCTTATAATAGAACATTATGTAAAAATAATTAAAGATAAAATTGAGGATGTCATAATCCTGATTCCATGACAATTAGGGACAGTGATAAATGATTATGAACCCACTAAACTATGACCTTAACGACATAGCTCATGTCTTAAAAATAATAAATTAAACTTTATGTAAGTAAAATCAAATTCATGAACATAATAAATAATAGCAGATAAGGATGAATAGAGAAATTTTAAAGGAAGTATTCGAAATGAAATATTTGGGTTTTACTTTAGACTCCAGACTGACTCGGTCTCTAATTACAATATACGTTATAAAGAAAATCGCCAAAAAGTCTATCTGCTTGGAAGGATAAGAAGATACATTAGTGTGGAATCTTGTAAAACTATATACTCGTACAATGCCATTATTGTATCTGATATTAATTACTGTAGCAGTATTTTGTTTTTGTCAAAAGTTATAAAACAAAACAAAGCCATGATAATAATTTTAAGACGAAACAAATATTCCAAAGTTAACAAAATGCTAAGGGATTTAAAGTCTTTAAAGCAAATTCAAATATAATAGGTTTTCTATTTAAAATGTTGAACGGCCAACAAATTTCCGAAATCTTGAGAAAAAATTATAAACATTAACACAGACATAACCACTCTACAAGAAGAAGAAATGAAATAAGACTTCCCTTTCGAAAGAAAGCAAAATTGCAAAACTCATTACTATATAGAGCCATGAAGATATTTCAAGAACTACCGGCAAATACGAAAGAAGAGGAAAATGTTTTGAAATTTAAGAAAGAAGTGACGAAATATTTAAAGTGCAATTTTTGATGTAGTATAGTCGTAATTTGATTCTTGATTGTATATTACGACTGCAATTTTTTTTTGTGTAGATATTATGTTCATATTAGAATACGTGTAGCCAGTGTACATGTGTTCTATTTTAAGTTAAATAAATAAATCGGTACACCTTCGAAAAGTGATTTAAAGCCATCAAAAGTATAAAAAAAAAACTAGACTAAAAACCTAACCTAGTTAACCAAGTATTTATTTCATCATTTTTTATGACGTCGCATGCATCACTTTTTAAAAGCGTGCCGATTTATCATTGCGACGAATTGTTAGGTTACCTATACTCTCACTGCCCCCGGGCAGTTGGGATTCATGAGATTATTACAATGACGTATTATGTCATACCACTGTATAGTAACTACAAAGTATACATCTCTTTGAAATATTTTAGCATAGGATTTAACCTTGAACCGTCAACTTAAGCTTAGCTCCAAGATCTTATGTAAATGGCTCGTGTAGGTACTTGTAATTATAAGTAATGTAATTATTTAGTTAAGCATAATGAAGGATGTAGGTAGGAATATAACATCGGCTCCACACATATTAATTATGAACAATGACAACACAACGTACAAGATGGGCCCAACGTGGAAATTCAGTTGTGAGGTTGGAAGTTTTCGTTCAGAGGTTGTAATCTCTACCCTACCTCTACAACTACCCCTACCCCTACTACTTTCACCACATAATTCATTCAATATCCTTATCCGTCTTTTAAATCTCTCGTAAACATTCTTCCCAAATACGCAAACTCATCCATTTGCATCAAGAAGGTATTTAAGAGTTTACCATAAATACGTTTTTTTTTAAATAAAATTAAATTATTAACATATCGTTTGGAAGTAGGATCGTAGAATAAATAAAATTGCACCGTGGTGTTGGAACTCCTAGCAGTGAATTCGAAATTTGAACGTTTTGCAACTCAAGTCGAATGCTTCATTTTGTTCCCAGTACGTTTAATTTTTTTAACATACATTTAACCCTTTGCCGGTGATCTCGGATGTCAAATTGAAGTATACCACATTGTTACTGTTATAAACTACATTTTACTGTCTTTAATTAGATCCCGTAACTTCCAGAGCTGAGATAATGCGTAATAATAAAACAAACACTCATATTATATACTCGAATTTTATATAGTAGACATATTCGTATATCAATTGTTTCATGATTTCATAATTAATTGTAGATATTTATTATATTGGAAATACAAAAGGTCGTTACTATGGCAACACCAAGACACTGACTTTGTCTTTGAAATATATTCTTCATATTCAAATGTTTTCACATATTTGCGTTTGACAGTTCGTTTTAAACATCTAATACATGGTTATTTCGATACATTCATTTTCAGAAATCCAAAAAACCTTTCCATGTAATTATCACCCCCGCAAAGCGTTAAATAATAATTTAAAAAAAAAATTCCAGATACTCCAGTGAATAACTGATTTTTGTAGTGATGAATTTTTAAGAGGATTACCGGTATTCGTAACAACCAACATATTTTTTTAGAAGAACCGCATTTCCTATTATAACAGGTTATGGGAATAAGGAACTCCAGACCAATTTTTTTTATCAATTGACGTTCAAACTTATATCCCGGTATATTAAAAATTTTCTTGAGTTAGTTTTCACGGTTAAAATAATTTTAAAATTTCAACTTCTTAAAGCTCTCCAAAACGCTCCAAATCTATATATAGCCAGTCGGTTTTGAGGTTATAATGTCAAATGTCAAAACAACGATGACCTTTACCGTACATAATTGTATATTCTATTCTTGGTAAACCATAACTAAACACAAGTAATAAAATTATATAACCTTTTAGAAACGTTAACTCAAAGAATAATAATAGTATTGAACATAAACATTATCATAATATCCGCATTGATGGTTGGTTTGATCATGAATACTCTAATTTCTTTCATGAATAATAGTTGTTTATATTGATTAACAATTATAGATCTTAAAGTCACCCAAATTAAGTTATAATTTTACCAAATCTAAAAGTACACATGTTTTAAACACAAAACAACATCGATAATTTAAAATTTTCATACTAATCCGAAAACAGAATGCTCACGTGACGTCAGATGTTCCAAATGCAACGATACCAACATAACACGGTGTTTACAGAATGCTCACGTGACGTCAGATGTTCCAAATGCAATGATACCAACATAACACGGTGTTTTGGTGAGCTGATTTTTTATTCACTTTTAAATAACGTTTTATAATTTATATATAATGAAAGTTATATATTCAGAATCTTCGTTTGCTGATCTACTCATATATCAATATATATATATTTTTAAAGTAAATATATTTTTCACTGGAGGTCCTTATTGTCGTAGAATAATAACGTAGAATCATCTCCTTTTGGAAGGTCCTACTGATTTCTGAACATCGTTTGGTTAAATTAAAATATATGCACTTGGACTATTGTGTTTTTTAAATTTACTTTGATTTTCCTTTGAGCCACCTTTATGTTGCAATTTAAAACTTTTTAAACGATCGCAGCGCCCTTAATTTTTGTCTACTGTTAAATGTCAGACTGTAATCAATTTTATTGGCCAATCTGTGGCCTAATAGTAGAACGATCGTAAATAAATTGGCGACAACCGTTCTCATCGGTATGGATCATATTTCTAGGGATTATTTGCTCAGTGGTTGAACTATTTTTTTTCAGGTGATTACATCATTTGTTCATTCCTCATGCGCGGAGTTCTTGACTAAGATGCCAAGAGTTGCGCATCGGGCCCAATGGGATGCAGTACCAATCGCTGCCGGTGTTTAGCGCACATCAAAGGGGCGGCCAACTCTCAGTATCCGAGACTCGTGACAGCGACCACATTTGGTTTCACTCTACTCGAACTCAGCCGTGAGCGCGCACATAAATTAACGCACGTATTGAGCCAGTACTTTAGGGGTAAAGGCGTGTTTTACATAATACACACGTAAGAAATTCGCTTAGAAAAATATAGTATAGGCACAAACATAATTTGTCATTACAGGTTCGTAAGGCCAAATATAACCCAGGAGGCCTATCCCCGTACTCTTTAAGGAAGATTCCTTATATTTTTCCTTAGGCTAAAAGACTTCTTGATTAACTGCGGAATTCCGGTGAGACATAGTAAAAAGATCCTAAATAGATTGTTAAGAGATTATTTGAAAACACAAATTGATAAAATATCTTCAAGTGACATAAGATTTTGAACTAAAACTTTTAAAAACGATTACATTATATTATAATTCATTTTAATACATTTTTATTTTATGTTTAAATATCATAAATAAGTCTTTAACGAAGAATCACATTTTATAAAAAGGTGCCTTCCTCATTAGATAGTAATGACCTTTTTTTGTCTCTCGTTCTAAAAGTGACATTTGAATTTGTGCCGACCGAAAAGGTTGGTCATTCCACTTATTTTAAAAGCTCTATTCCAATTCCGAGTTTAGCCACATGGACTCGATTCCCCGGACTCGGTCTTCATTCATTTCGGTCCGCATAGGTCCGCCGTTCCGGAATCAAAAATCGTTCATATTACACTAATGAATAGGGACGCCTTTCGTTTCTGACTCCAATCCAAAACCTTTCCGTTCCTTGAGTGTGAGTTCGAAACGAGTGAATCCGGATTTGCGAATTCGGAGTGAGTTCACCGCCTTCGGAATCGAATTCATTGGACTCGGCCGGTCGCATCGACTCTCTTCAATGCCCCGCTTGACGTGAATTGTCAAAAATATCAACATCTATATAATGTTTAATAATATTTACTAGCTAATTATGTTTAAAGTAAATGATAACGTAATTGGTAACATACTTAATATTGAGTTTTTCTCTTGTTAAAACATCGCAAATATTAACATTTTTGATGAATATCGCTAGCTGAATTCAGCTGACAGCTGTCATCCCAGAGAACCGGAACCGCAGTTAAGTAATAAGGCTTTAACCCTAAGGAAAAAGTTAAGGAATCTCCCTTAAAAATAACGGGAATAGCGCCCCTGGTGTCTGTATTTTATCCCTTTTTAAACATAAATACATTTCAACTCGTCAAAATTTGTCGGCTTTTAAAATACAGTTTATTGTTTTTGTATTTTCCTAGTAATCAAAAATTTCCTGTTTTCAGAAAATAACAAAAACTATACAAACTGATGAATGATAACATTAAAGTCACCAACGAGTCATATTTAATAAAGTGGTATTTAACACGTTTCTTTGTGATGTGGCATTATGGCCTCTTTCCAACATAATGAAGTGGTATTATGATTTTTCCAACATAATGAAGTGGTATTATGATTTCTTCCAACATAACGAAGTGACAGTTTACACATTTTGTTCGTAATTCTTCCATCTGTACCAAATTTTGTATGATTTTTTTAGACATGAAGTACATAAGTTTTTTCACTGTTCAAGATCTATTTACCCAATGAGTTTGAAAGGTTAGTATATATAAATACACTAAATATTTTTCTTCAGCATTCGTTTTAACATGTTCGGATAGAATTATATCAATCAAAATCTCATTGGAATTACTCAAAAAAAAAAAATCAGCCGTGTTTACAGGATCCTAAGCATAAACTACAAAATAAGAATGGTAGCCAATACACAATACTTGGCAAATAAGATAAACAGATCGCGTAAAGAGATTAAAATGAAAAAAATCGATATATTTATCACATGTATGGATGGGAATCAATCGGACGCAAAGTTTTTGGTGAATAATTAATATATAAATGGATAAACAACGTCCAGCATTGCCCCGAATGTGTAGACGGCATAATATATTGATACGTTTGCATGGCTAACTCGATTTACAAACTTCAAGCCAATTTTGTTTACAATGTCATTGCTTCAAACGATATATAAGGAAAATCGACAAACTCAGTCTCACTAATCAGAAAGATCAGTGCAGAATCCCGTAAAACTAGATGTATTATTGTAGCAGTATTTTGTTCTTGTCAAAAGAGGAGGATTTTAGAAAACTAACAACTTTTCCAAAACAAAGCCATGAGAATAATTTGAAGGTGAAACAAATATTACAAAGTTTAAAAAATGCTAAGGGATCTAAACATAATGACTTTGAAGCAAATTATATACTCAAATGTAACAGTTTTTTCTTTAAAATGTTTGACGGCCAACAAAATTCTGAATTCTTGTGAAAAATTAATAAACATCAACATAGACATAACCACTCTACAAGAAGAAGAAATTAAATAAGCCTTCCCTTTCGAAGGAAAACAAAATCGCAAAACTCATTACTATATAGAGCCGTGAAGATCTTCCAACAAATACCGGATAATATGAGAAAAGAGAAAAATGTTTTGAAATTTAAGAATGAAGTGGCGAAATAATGTCATAATTTGTAAAGTTTAATTTGTAATTCTTAATTGTATATTGTGACTTAAATTGTAAAAATGTTTGTGTATAGATATTATATACATATTAGAATACATGTAACCAATGTACATGTATTCTATTATAAGTTAAATAAAAACATACATGTGTAATGGAATGCTAGTTAGTGAAGATATACGATGCGTAGATATAATCCACTTACAGCTTATGTAAATACTTACTCTGACAGTAAACAACGTACAAGGTATTGCTACACAATTTATCAAAATGCGGATTTGACAATGATGAAAGGATATTGATGAATTTAGCAGCTGAGACAACCGCCATAGCGAATCGATCAAAAATATATTAATTATTCCAAATTCCGGGAAGGGTTTCGTAGAAGCCGTGGAGCCTTCAAATCCGTATCATATATTACAAGTTAATTAATAATTACATATCGTAATATCCAATAATTCAAATGGAAAGGTTTTCCAATAATTAGAAACTAAAGACATAAAAAAACGGCTTAATTAGATTGGTTTGAGGAATTACTTGTGTTGGGTTGACCATGTGGTCAGTAGCTGGCATATTATCACAACAAAAAATATTATTTATTTATTGACATATTAAAGTATCTCCATGTTTCAAGAAACTAACTACTAATATTTTATGACTATTGCTATCTACTTTACTGCTTTACGGTGGGTTTGTAGGTATACCCGATAAAAAAAAAAAAAAAAAAAACTGATGGGTAATTTACGACGACAAAAAATAAGTTTCCTAACGCGCTAATGGCAAATTATTTTGCTGTGATTGTTTATGAGTTTTGATGAACATTTCGATAAGAAATGATTTATTGCCTAGTTTAAAACAAGTTTTTTTGAGATAATAACTTTGTGCGAGTAAATTATTTCAGTAGAGATAGAGATACTGTAATGATTTATATTTATTCGCCATAACAACAACGTGTCCACTAAAATACCATGTGAGTGGTTATAAATCTTGGCACCGAAAGCAAATGCCACTCCTTTCTCACACATGGAGCGATGGAGCGTATTAATCTGTAAAGTGATACGTTAGCGTTAGAGTTGGAGGTTAGAGTACGTGCCAGTTAGTTAGCAAGTTGCAAGTAGTTGCCAGTTGTTGGAAGTCGCCCGTTGTTAGTTGCTAGTACCATCGCCAAGGCCAACGTCAACTGAGAACATAGCAAGGTGTATGTCGCAAACAGTGATTTGATGACTATTGGAATTTCCCCATTTATAGGGAAATTGGAAAAAAGTGAGAGAAAAAATGATTAATTAAATGTCATCGAAATTTAAAAATAGATGGGAACTTCAATTTGAGCATTTAAATTTTTTTTTAAACAGTTCTTAATATTTTTTTAATACGCCACATCTTCGGTAAAAGAGAACACTTTTATTTTTTAATTTCCGTCAGTGGGAATTGGATGGGACTGGCATAAAAAAAGTGTTAGGTCGGCTGGGAGGGGGACTTTTTAATAAGATATTAACACTTTTCCAGTAGACAGGTACTTAATTAAAATAGTTTTTAAAAAGTCTTGGAAGTATCTGGGGAAGTTTTGCTTTTCACCTAGGGAATATTTTTTTTTGAATATCATAACACTGGTTGCAGTGGCGTGCAGTTCGTATAGGCTGAACCTACTCTAGGGAAAACGTACCTTAAAAGAAATAAGAGATAATGGACAAAAAACGACGAATTTCTGTTAAAAATCATTAAAATCAATTATCACTTAATAAATAATACCTACAACATTTTTGAACTATTCTAAGACGCAAATCATATTGGATTTTTATGAACTTATTTTGGTATGACTAAGACCTTAAGGGTCCAGTATAAGACCGCGTATTCACCGCCGTTAGGAATTTTAGGCCTCAAACTTAAAACCACGGACCACCGCGATCCGGCAGCAGGATTGGGGAAATGTGGATAATGTAGACCACGGCGGATTAAAAAAAATGTTCAGCGTATTGATGCAATACGAAACAAAAAACATTTGCTCTATATTTTTTTCGTTTATTCGCTGTATAAAAATAAATAAATAGAAGCTTGACAGACTTAACTTAGCATCTGTTGGTAATAGGATAGGGTAACTGATGAGAATATGTTTTTTTCAATTTATATATAATATATTAATTATTGTCAGTAGCCATACAAAGTGCCTCCCTTTTACAAAAGATTTGTTTTGTTACTATTTAGATATTTGTTTCTTCACAGCATAATCTTTTTTTTAGCTTCGGAAATATTATAGAAATGGGTAACGTGGACCAACTGCTCAGAAATACTTATAAGCACAGCTTTTTGACACAGGGAATTATTTTCATGGATTTTGAATCAAGGAATCCGTTTTTCGATTGTCCACTAGGGGATTCAAGGTGGTTGAAATGAATTGGATGCTTTTTTATATGGCTATTCTATTAGTGGCTTTGGTTTTTATTAATGGTTAAGTAATTCTACTATTACATTTGAATTGGGAACCAAGATGGAGGATGTGAATTAGATCCCGTTTATTAATCGGGAATAAGAATTATTTGTCTTTTGATAATTTTTGGGATTTAGAAACGCCCTTCAATATTGTATACTAAACAGCAGTAAAAATATAACATAGGTAGATAACGATGATTTACAACCCACTCCAGACGCACACAATAAGCTTGAATACAATTCACCAAGTCAATGAAGGCAATAAGAAAAACTGATATTTTGCCGGTGAATAATACCTATAACAGGGAGTATTTTCACAAAAGTCTCCTATCTTCCCCTTGCCCCTCCCCCAAGCAAAGTAGACCAAATATGCTATAATTTGAAATCAAATACGTTTCTAACGACTTAATAATGTCCGAGATACAGCGGTTCTAAATTATTCAAATTTTTTGTAAGTTGTCATTCTTCGCTATTTTTTAGTGTTTTGGTCAATTTTGACAGTGAAGGAGTAATTTTTCGGTAAAGGTTAATCTATTGTTTTTAAAGTAGACTAAAGATGGTACAATTTGAAAACAAATTGGTCTCCAAGGACCTAATATCGTCCGAAATACAGGTGTTCTAAATAAAGAAAAACATTGTATGTTATTATGATAACATAGAATATTTTCTTCATTTCAAATTGTAGAATCTTTAGCCTGCTTTAAAAAATATTAATTAACCTTCACCGAAAAATTACCCCTTCACTGTCAAAATTGGTTAAACACTAAAAAAAATAGCGAGAAATAAAAAAAAACAAACTTCGCCATTTAAAAAAAATTTATTAATTAAGGGGTAATTTTTCGGTGAAGGTTAATTAATATTTTTTAAAGTAGGATAAAAATTCTACAATTTGAAATGAAGAAAAACATTCTTTGTTATCATTCTTCGCATTTGATTTCAGTTCACTTCCAAACACTTTAATTCCGATTTTGAACCAAATCGGTAGAAAACTCAAAATTAAAAATGACCATCGAAATTACTCAGGTTGACATTAAATTTGACTTCAGCACCCCCCCATGACATGACTTACGCCGCTTTCTAACCAAATCGGTGTGAATATCTAGAAATTCAAAATAGCCGCTAAAACTACGGATTTTGATAGGCACAGATCGGCATACTTATACATGCAGTCAGGGGCGTCAAGATTGAAAATTATATGGGCACAAAAAATGTTAAGATTTTAAAAATAATTCGTTCATTCATTAGTTTTGCTGTTGACCGCCTGCAAAGATCTAATCTTGTAGATCTGTACCACGTCCGTCAGTTTTTTTCCAGTGCGCAGGTCTTTTATATTGTGCCGTATAATAAATTAATCATTTTTTGGACCATCTTAAAGAACGTTGCAAAGAAATGTGATTATAACAAAAAAAAATTGAAAATACGTAATTCCTACATTCCGGTGGCAGTTTAACACCTCTCTTCCCAGCTATTCGTCATAAAACAGACAGAAATATCGAATTTCAAATCGACGTCCGCTCGCTCTGAAGGACTTCTCACAACGGATTTACTCCGGCGAAATAAAACGTTTTATCAACAATCGCGCGGGCCAGAAATTGTCATACGTTTTTTGTATGACGGAACTGAATTTAAAAATTCCTGAACTTTGAGGGAATTACAGTGAAAATCTAGATTTACTGGATTATTTTTAATAAACGCTTTTGGTTCTTGATCTTATTTACTCTGAGATTGTGGAAGGATTTTGATTAAATATGTTTGTAATGGGTGAAGTTAACATAACGGCGAAGGCACTGTCGAGCGTTTTACTTAAAATTACTGTAGGTATTTCATATATAATATAAAAGGTTACAGTTTAAGAATTTACGTCACTGAAAACCTTAGACTCTTTCGTAACTTTCTGTTAAGAATTTGCAGATAAATTATGTGTTGTATTGCTTACGTTAGCATACTGCGAAGTGACGTTTAGCGCCTTATTTGAGTCTTCCCCCTTAACAAATTGACAAATATTTTTTATAGTTTACAAAATCAATACATAATTATTGCTTTAAATGGTTGCAATGTGAAGATAAATAGTTGCAATGTAAAGATAAGTAATTGCAAAGTAAAGATAAATAATTTCAATGTAAATATAAGTAATTGCAATGTAAAGACAAATATTTGCAATGTAAAGATAAATAATTGTGATGTAAAGATAGATAATTGCAATGTAAAGATAAACAATTACAAGCAAATATAATCGGCAGAACACTTTTTATGAATAATGCCTGAATTTTTTAAAATATGTATGTATGTAGATATGCCAATTAAATAAGAATATCTAGTGTAAAAACATAGGTAAGGAATTTGAAAACTTATTAATTTATAAATTAAATATAATTAGTTTTGTTTCCACCGCTGTTTTTAATATATATAAATATACATATAAAAGCTCATTTATTTAGTTGGCAACAGAAGATATAAATAAAAAGGCTATTTTCAAATATTCCATTTACAATTATTCATACACGAACTTGCAAAATCACACATAGCCTATCTTAGGACATAGATGCACGCCACTGGCTTGTTGCAAGTCCCAAGTAATACAAGACTCTTTGAAGATTGCGCCGCAGAAAACCGCATTTTTGTATAAACGGGCACAGACATGAAGTAGAAATACAGCCAAACGACTATTATCCACATGTACGAAGAAATGCGATAAATAATTCACCTCGACAGGGAAATAATGCCCTTATGCGAGAGTTATGGGGTTTCATCTAACCCATGAGTCAGTCACCTACAGCCCGGGGCCCGCGGGCAGGTCTGGCCTGTTTTTGTTCAATTGAAAGTAGTTTAAAAAAAATACTCAACTTCATTGTCTTAAGTATATGATTATGGCATAACTCTTAACCTTCTCTATCTGGTAACCATAAAATAAAGGGTTGAATACCCTTAGTTTCGATAAGGCGCTAAGTTAGGGCACGTAGATACGATGCTTAGATAACACGCTTAGATTAGACACATCGAAAAGGAGGTTCGATAAGATGCTGCGATAAGACGATAAGCTGCTTAGAAAAGATACTTAGATGGGGCATTTCGATTAGTCCTCATTTCAAAGTATGTCCGGAACATTTGTTGCGCCTTAAGTTCGGCTTGTCCAATCATGTAATCAAGTAATTCTTATTATGTGTTATGTAGCTTTGAAATATCCATTTAACTGCCCGTAGATAAGATGCCATATTTTCCATTAGTCAATGAGAATAAAAAAGAGCGTTTAAACTCGTTTAAAAATATATTTTTTGGGTGAAGATTTTTTAAACTAAAGAATTGATCGAAGGTTGCCCATACATGTTATAAATCATAATGGCATAAACTAATCCGTTTGTATAAAAACTTCTTTATAAGTCACCGACCGAGTGTTCAAGGAAAGCCGTAGTAATAATACTGATATTTAAAAATAAAACTAAAAGATTTATTGAACTACATACTCGTATACTTCAAAAGTAGGCATACGAAGTTGAAAACAAATCTCAATTGGGTAATGATGAATTCATGGATGGTGTTCTTGTTTCAAACATTGCAAAGGCTTTCCTTTACTTTAAGACATTGTCAACTTTGTGGTTTATTCAGGGCTGTGGAATGATTTGCCGGCCTCTGTGTTTCCTTCATCCTACAACATGTGTCTCTTGAAGACCCAAGTCCACTCCTTCCTATCCTCTAAAAGACCCTCCACACAGCATCCATAAAGATGATATAGGCCTTGAGGGAAATTATTTCCCTAAGGGTCTACTGTCTGGAGTTACTGTAAAAAATGCCGGTTTTGTCCTGGCACAATTGGAGCAGTCTTTCCGGGGATTATACCAGCTGATACAGCGCCATTGAGGTTATTTTTCACTAAAACGGTGCTTTATAAATCATCAAAATATTATTAATTACAGTAATTTCTACTTAGGCGTCTGTTAATGCGCCCAACGCCTGTATACCTAGTAGGTTTATTCATAAAAAAAAACTTATGAAAATTCCATTGGCGTGAGCGTGCGAAAATAATACTAGCACCTCATATCAATCATGGTTCCTATGGAACAAAGGTTGTTCCATACGTTTATGAGCATGTTATGTGTATGTACCAACCTATCTTTTGTTTGGATGAAAAATTCACTAGTGTGTTTTCTGGGGAAGGAACGTAACAACTAAATACAACAGATGACGTTAGTTCTGTTTGCAGCTCGCGTACGTTTCGCTCCATCATGTCGACAAATAATATGGGTTCCGCGGATTTAGTCGGACTACTACACTCTCCACAGGATTATTTCTGTCGTACTTCCTTCCTCATACTTTCCAGGACTGGCAGGGACGGAAAGGATCGCCGTAAGTTGTAAGCAGTTTTGGTTTTGAGTTTGATTAAATGACAGAGGGTGCCAAAATTTAACTTGTACCAGGCGCCGTTTGGCTTAGGGCAGGTCCTGGGTTTAATCCCGACTTAAGTTAGGGCTAATCTAAGTTCGAACCGCCAGTTAAATTTTATCACAACATTAAGGTTATCTGCATAAATTACCCCCAAGCCATAACAGATAACGTTAAAGTCTTCAAGAATTTGTTCCAAATACACATAAGAATAATCATTAAATATTATTGATAAGTAATTTTGTTATCGACGTAACGGAAACAAGTCTGGGGCATTCACAATAATATTGGTTTCTGTTATTCATTTCGTATAATGAACGCACCAATTTGATAAAGTCAATAAGAAAAGAGGGAAGATTTAGGGATATTTTCGCCAAATTTAATAAAGTTTTTTTTTTTTTTTTATTGAATGATTTTAAATGGCCTCATTGCATTATGACATTTCTCAGTCCAGAAAGGATTTTTAGATATTTATGGTAATTTTTGGAAAATGTAACATTTTTTATACCTACGAAATTGATGATTCGTTTATAAGACAGAAAGTAATATTTATTGACGTTTGAACAGATGTATACATTTTTTTATGTTTTTATGAATACACTGAAGCTCCTTTTAATATCAAGGATAAAGTTTACGGAACATCTTTAGTCAAGATACATTTTTTTAATTTAACCAACTCTAACTTAGATAATTTGACCATAATATTACACGCATTAAATAAAACATAACTTGAATAAACAAGCAATTTTAAATCACAAATTAGTTTTCAATTTCGCTGACAAAACGTGCGCAAGCTAAATTGTCAACTGAATTGAATACCAATGTTGCTGTTTTTAAATTAATCGTTTTTGGAGTAAATAGCAGTAGCACGTCATCTCCATGTTGTAGTGCGATCAAACAGGCCTACTGTCAGTAAGTAAGTCAAGTAAGGGAAAATCAAAAGATATCGATTTTGTTTGCATTTTATGATAAACGTTGCCTACAGACTTATCCGATTCGTAGGAAACATGTGGAAACATAAAGGGATCAATAAATGGACTTGGCTTATAGTTGTATTCAGTTAAAATCGCGTGAGACTGAGAGAAATCGTTTTATTTTCTTGCCTTTTGTCCCTTACATGCTTTTAATTTTGAACAGCCGTGACACAGTAAGGGTAAGCGAAATTACAAACGCCAGAAAGGAGGGAAATAATGTGTTTTTATTATTTTTATTTTTATTTTTATACGTAATCATATGCACGATATTTATTAGCCATAATACCATTTTAAAAGTAACTAATTTTATTATTATTGTTGAAATATATACCCATCAATGGCGTGCATTGCTGTGTAGGTAGTGTGTAGGTTTTCAAGTTCGGGTATGAAAGTGCACTGGCTATTCAAAATATTAACATTTTATTATCATCCTCACCTTGACTGTTGTGGCCAACTGAATATATGTTAGTACCACTTCTTATATATTTCTTAGAAATTTTAACATTTTATTATCATCCTCACTTTGACTGTTGTGGCCAACTGAATATATGTTAGTACCACTTCTTATATATTTCTTAGAAATTTTAACATTTTATTATCATCCTCACCTTGACTGTTGTGGCCAACTGAATATATGTTAGTACCACTTCTTATATATTTCTTAGAAATTTTGTACATTCTTTAAATTTTCTATTATGTTATACTTTCTTTTTGTGGTTCATTGATTGTCTTGGGATAGGCACAGCTTTTCAGCCTTTATGGAATGTCCGCCACTGATACCTATATAATATATTCACATTAATTAAATAAACAAGTGATGTTCACCTATGTAAACATACGCAATCATTTTATAATAACTCAACATTACTCCGAAATAATTATTATATTCCTTCATAAAACAGCGAAGGCTTCATTAAAAATTAATATACTTTATGTATATTCTGACAGGTCTATATGGATGGAGAACACGAATTCAACGAAGTCCTTCAATTATATTTTTAATAATATCGTAATAAGGGGAAAAACATAAATCTGATATTTTGCTGCTAAGAAACAAGAATTAATTTTATCTTTATGATAGACGTTACCAAGAAAAAAATAATGGTAAACTACGAGTATATTGGAAAGATACTAGAGCTACACTTATTGAGAGTAAAACAATAAGAAGAAAAAAAAAATAAAAAAAGAAAAAACAATTAAACGTGGAATGAATCAAATAAAAAAAAATCTCTAAATTTATCTCCCGGAATTACGTGAGTTTTAACATCCCTTTTTTTCCGATATCTTTTTTCATAATGATTGGAAAACATATGGATCAATAAGTCTGGCATTTCGACATACGTTTTTACCGTTAAATAATGTTTTCAAAGCTACATAGCTCATGACTGAAATTATTATAATGTCGGTTGAAATAAGTTACGTTGACCTATTCACAAAATACGAAAAAAACAGATAGCATTTTGCCTTACCTTACTTTTCTGCCGAAAATAGTTATCCAGATAGCATCTTGCCTTACCTTACTTTTTTGACAAAAATAGTTATCCGGACACAAAAAAAAAACCGTTGCAAGTCCTTGCCGTTCGATAGTTTTGCCGCTTCACTAAATAGATCTTTTAATCATTGCATAAACTCTTAACAACTCTCAAAATGAAACATGAAACCGAAAAGACACAGAAAAGAAAAAGATAACGGTAGCAGCTGGGACTCGAACCCAGGACCCCATGGTCTATCCGGGAACTTACGCTTTAATGACCACGAGGTCCTGGATTCGAGTCCCACCTGATACCGTTATCTTTTTCTTTTCCGTGTCTTTTCGGTTTCATGTTTCATTTTAAGAGTTGTTAATATTATTTGCAGTGATTAAAAATAATACAATGAGGTTAATAAGCTTCAATAAGTTATTCCAAATAAATTAAATAGATTTTTGCTTCAAAAGATAATTTCGTCATGAGTCAGGCACAATTTATGCTTTTTTATAAAGTATTCATAATATTCAGATTCAAGTAAAAGTTGTTGATCGCGTGCTTATTGAATCGGATGAACGAACATGCTTTCAAACACCCGTTTATTTCCAATGAACATGAAATCAGGGTTCGTGGACACGTGTTTAGTTTTGTTTGTATTATGATGTAATATAATAGAACAATTAATCTTAAAAACGTTATTTTCCAAAAAAAAAACAATAATACCTACCTAACAATTTTTTTAGAGGAAAAATTGAGATGTGTATGTAGAAATAAGCGAGTTTGGTAACGTTATGTGGGAATTATCGATTTATGTAATTTTATAAGAAAATGATAAATTCATGTCTTTTTTATTTGACGGCCTCCATTGTCGATGGGTAAGGCTGTCGACTACGAATCCGAAGGTCGCGGGTTCAAATCCCGGCGTGCACAAGTAAAGTTTATTTAATTAGTTTGTGCTGTTTCACAATTAATTAATTTAAAAACAATATATAGCAAATTTGCGCACGTTCCAGAGTGGAAGATACTCTCAGTATCGCCCTGGTGAAAGACCACCATTCAGGATTGAAACGTTGCTTGAAATGGCTTTTAGCCGTGTTTGGTGACCAGATCTGAATAGCCAGGTATTTCCCCATCTTCCTCCTCCCCTTCTCCTCCCCCTTCCCAATACCTTCAGCCTCACAAAATTCCCCAATTGGGGATGCCAACTCCAGAAGGGTTGGGAGTAGTTAGGGCTATTGTGCGGTATTCATATAAAAAAATAGAAACAAAGAATTATGGCGGTAAGATTTTTTCGTTGATGTATGAATGAGGGAGTTAAATGATTTTGGGTGGGAATTGCCGATTTGTTAGATGGAAATAGCGAAGATACGTATTTTTACAAGATTATCGTGTTACGTGTTTTTTTAGTGAATACCTGATTTTTGTAGTGATCCATTTTTAAGGGGATTACCATGTTACCAACATATTTTTTTAGAAGAACCGCTTTTCCTATTTTTGCAAGTTATGGGAATAAGGAACTCCAGTCCAATTTTTTTTTATCTATTATGATGTTCAAACTTAAATAGTAATATTTTTTTTTTTCCGAAAGTTAGTTTTCATAGTTTCAATTTTTTTCATTGTTTCAATTTTTTAAAGCTCTCCAAAACGTTCCAAATCTATAGCCGGTCGGTTTTGAGGTTATAATGTCAAATGTCAAAATAAGGATGAGCTTTACCGTACATAATTTTATATTCTATTCACAGTAAACCATAACTAAACATGAGTAATAAAATTATGTACCTTTTTAGAAAGTTCAACTGGAAGAAAAATAATATTGTTGAGCATTAACATTATCATAATATCCGTTTCGACAATAGGTTTGCCCATGAATACTGTAATTTCTGTCATTAAAAATAGTTTTTATATTGAACAACAATTATAGAGCTTAAAGTCAACCAAATTAAGTTAACATTTTGCCAAAACTAAAAAAAATACAAAACATAATCGAAAAATAAAAATTCACTTTTAAATAACGATTTATAAATTCTACGTAAATTATATATAATAAAATTTATATATCCAGAATTGGCGTTTGCTGATCTATTTTAATACATATATTTCTAAAGTCATAATATTATTCACTGGAGTTCGTTATTATGACGTACTAAAATGGTTTCATGACGTGTTTATTTAACCGGTTAAGCGAAAATACCGATGAGAAAGGATCTTTAAGGTACTCAAATGAGAATCCCTTTTACTTTACCTATGTTAATTTGAAATAAAACCTACGCCCCCAGCTTACATAAGACCTTTCCATGCCGAGGCCATGTTTCGGAGTGGTAGATACTGTCAGTATCCAAAGTGAAAGTCCATCATTCAGAATCGAAACGTTGCTTGAAATGGCTTTAGCCATGTTTGGTGACCAGATATGAATAGCCAAGAACTTCCCCTCCTCAATACCTTCAGCCTCACAATATGCCCAAATTGGTGTTGCCATAGTCTCACTGGCTCCAGACGATTGGGCGTAGTTGGGATTCTTGTGTGGTATCACAAAACAATTTTAAAAAATGCATTTGGCAATAATTTGAACTCATAAAACTTCAAAATCCGTTTAAACGACCTATTTTATGTAACCGTTACAATTTTACGCATTTTATTTTTAATAATATTAACGTTAATTTGGAGGATACTGGCAGTATAACTAATTTTATTGAAGAAATAAACAATTCTCATCCATAAATTATTATAATTTCTCAAAAAGATGTATTTACAATGACGTAAAAACTCTCTTGGCATTTAAAAAAGAAATTGCGTAGCGCTCTATGGAGGGTCCCTCACCTGGTGTTCGCTTGGTGGTGGCACCAGCATCAACGCGTGACTAGAAAGTTATTGGTTGCTTCCACCAGGCCACTAATCATATCCCATTTCCCGCGAGCTCCCCTGTAAAAGCATTTTTTGTTCTATGTTAAAATTGCTTATGATTGTGTTGATTGTTCGGGTGTCTTGTTTGGTAGCCTATAGACACCAGTATGGCGCCTCTCGTGGCACCAAACTAGTATCCCGGTGAAATAGGGCCACTATAGGGATTTTTTTTAAATAAATAACATCGTTATGTCTTAGCGTCTCGAATTGGACGTAAACTTGACTTCGCAATAAAAGTCAGATTGAAAATAGAATAAAGATTCGCATTCTAGTAATTATTTATGTATTTTTTTACATTTACTCGTGTGCAAAAATAGACATTTGTCATGATAATCCATAAAGGAAAACAAACGTATTTCTTTTGAAATAAAAATGACTTATGGAAGTGATTTTATGAATTTAAATATTTTATATGTAAACAAACCTCCATTCTGTTCCCTTTTATACGAGTTATGAGAAACTCATAGGTAAAATAATGTAACGTGTTAAAGCTTTCAAACGAATTGAAGAGCATAATATAAACACTTCAATTTAATATAATGATCGACTGATTTCGGAAGTACCCTTCCTTCTTCAGGACTGTTAATACAGTAAAAACGTTTAATACACAGTTTAAATATAGTCCTGACGAAGGAAGGGTCCCTCCGAAACCGATAGTGGTTTAAAACAAATTTGTAATTATGGCAAGCCACAAGGTAAATGCTTCATACGAATATGGAATTGAAGAGCGCTTATGCAATTTGCAGAAATACATTTAATTGGAATGCCTACATTTACGAAATTCAATTATATTTTATGAATTTTACAGCTATCTTTAAATGCAGGTAATAAGTAGAAATCATAAAGTAGGGACTGCGGGGTGTCCGGGGGTAAAGTGCGGTTATTTCGAAAGGTGATTGCACATGATAGTACAAGGAAAACAAAAAATAATTTCGAAATTCAATTATTTTTTCCCAATACGATTTTTTTCCACAGAAACGATTGAACATTTTGACTTGAAAACCTCCTTAAAACGTTGGAATATCGATTTTTTTTATTATTAAATATTTTAAATATACGTACTATCATGGAGAATGACCTCGAGAAGTTAATGCACTTTACCCCCGGACACCGTGTGTAAATATAAGTGAATATCGTACATGCAGGTGATAATGTGGTCGAAAAACCCGATGGTTTTGGAATAGATTTTCAAATATGAATACCGTACAATAGTCCTAACTGTTCGGAGCCAGTTGAATCATGAAATCCTCAATAGACACATGTATGCTATAAATACATTAAATTACAATATGATGCTGGTGATAATGTAGTCGAAAAACCCGTAGGTTTTGGAATAGATTTTTCAATGTGAATACTTCACAACAGTTCCAACTGCCCGGAGCCGGTTGGATCATGAAATCCTCAATCAGGGTATGTTGTAAGGCTGAAAGAAGAGAGGGGGGAATGATATGGGAAATAGTAAGTTTGGGAAGGTCCTGCCTATTCAGATCTGGTTACTAAACACAGCTGAAGCCATTTCAAGCAACGCTTCGATTCTGAATGGAGGTCTTTCACCTGGGCGTGCGAGAGACCAATACGAAACTTAATCCCTTTTTAACACGAGTTTTACATAGTATAATAATAATATTTATAAATTCACTTGGAAAATCCACAAGCAATCAGATATGGTCGCTAAAGTCAGAGGTCATGTTTTTTATAGCATTTTTATTACAACATGTACATTGTAAATATTTCTTCTTACGAAATTACGAGGCAAATTGACATGTTTATGATGCGTTTATCCGCGAAACTTTAAATAAATGCATTTCATTGCATGGATGTGTCCAGTGATATTATGTTATTCTGATACAAAGGTGACGTACATAAAGTGGATCTTTAATCGGGATTTTATCTCTATACTTGTCATTACTTATTGGGTTATGGGTCGCAAATGAACACACGATATATAAAATAAGGACTTAAGTGCCAGAAACGTAGAGTGGACCTTAAAAGTCTTCATATTTCAAACTTATTACCTATGTCCGATTTCGATGGACGGTGTTCTGTTTAAAATTACCCATAGGAAAGTATAGTGAAAAACCAGACCTTTTTTAAGTAGATTTAACTAATTTAACTCACTCTACAGAGGTAGGCAGAGATGATGAATCGTCACACAACCCTGTCTTGAAAAGCACTCCTTTATACATCGTCTCATTCATACGCTCCTGTTTTTTTGATTCATAACAGTCAGAATAAGTTAATTTTATGTTAAAAGCGATCGAAACTTGGTTTCGCAAACATTGAATTATTTTCATCTGCCAGCACACAAACTTGTTTTTAATGCTCCACCCAATTACGCATTGCGACAATAATTTTATCATGAGAAAAGTATCTGTCTCAGTTAAATGCAGTCATATTAAACGACTACCTAAATAAATACTTTTTTTTTAATCCGAAGCTTGTAAATGTAATAGAAATCAGTTGACTTAAATTTTATATGAAATTATCTACAAAGCACTTATTTTGTATGAAGAGGTTCACAAGAACACTGTAACATAAAAAACATTCGTCGCAAATGTTCTATCGGCTAATTTTCCATAATTTCACAAGTTACACAAGTTTACATTTGGCGTTTTAAGTGGAACAATCAACTCGACGATACTTAATTAAAACACTGAAAACTTTTTTCATTGCTTTGCAAATGACCTACTAACTATTTAAAACTAATTATACTTTCACGGATCTTGTCACTTTCTTGATAATGGCACATTCACCTTGTTACCAAACCCCGACGAAACAAAGGTACCCGCTAGAAGGACATGCTTTGAGAAATAAAGGTTAACCAAGCATAATATTGCTAAATTTCGCACAACAAAAGGCGAATCTGAAATTGTCACACGGTGTGTATTTTCAGGGTATAATTTTTGTGCCGACAAAAAATAAGGAAACAACTACGATAATAATGGGCTTGTATTTTAATTTTAGGTCAACGAATTAATTTCCAATAACGCTTTAAAAAATGCTATTTTTATTTTCAACCATAACGATGTATTCAGTTTAGTTTGCGCGGATAGCGTTTGTGACGTCACGCCGGCCAACGATACCGGGGACCCGTCTTAGCAACCACCAGGGTAATCTTCGTTATAATGACGTCGTTGCCAGTTTTACCTGTAAATTTGCAGTTTGAGATCGTTTTTAAAATCAGCAACTATGAATGAAAATATTAAAATTGCACGTTTTTAGTATGACGATCAGAGTGACAAACATAAACTTTAAACTTTCCACACATTTTTAGTATGATGATCAGAATGAGAAACATAAACTTTAAACTTTCCACACATTTTTAGTATGACGATCAGAATGAGAAACGTAAACTTTAAACTTTCCACACATTTTTAGTATGATGATCAGAATGAGAAACATAAACTTTAAACTTTCCACACATTTTTAGTATGACGATCAGAATGAGAAACGTAAACTTTAAACTTTCCACACATTTTTAGTATGATGATCAGAATGAGAAACATAAACTTTAAACTTTCCACACATTTTTAGTATGATGATCAGAATGAGGAACATAAACTTTAAATCTTCCACACATTTTTAGTATAACGATCAGAATGCGTAACATAAACTTTACACCTTCCACACATTTTTAGTATGATGATCAGAATGAGTAACATAAACTTTACACCTTCCACATATTTTTAGTATGATGATCACAATGAGCAACATAAACTTTAAACCTTCCACACATTTTTAGTATGACGATCAGAATGAGTAACATAAACTTTACACCTTCCACACATTTTTAGTATGATGAACAGAATGAGCAACATAAACTTTAAACCTTCCACACATTTTTTAGGAGTATCCCCAGTTTGTGAAAATACCTTGATAAACATAAAAAAAAGAGATTTTGTATTGTTTAAATTATGTGAATACGTATTTTTCTTTAAAAAGGAAAGCCATCATTTCCATGTCCGTTTTCGTTGACTTTTAAAAAATACACTCGAGGCTTTGGGATAATAGGGATACATGGAATAAAGTAACCCACATAAAATGTAAATTTTTCTATCAACCGAAGTCCTTTTATTTATGTATTTATAAAGGGAATAAATTAAAAAAAACTAAAATTTAAAGTATAAAAGAAAAGTTTTCGATTAGTTAATTGATGTTTACACTTTCCACGAGGACTTATCATAATATGATAGTATCAATAACTTCGAGTAAAACTAATAAAAAAATTAAATTGGAAGATGTTTAGTGATCTAATAATCTTGACTATAAAACCGGATATATATCTATTTGTAAGAACCAGCGAAAGGCCTCTCAAATTCAGTGACGGCACCATGAAATTTGCTTGATCTTTTCTGCTTAGAGTTTCTAGATCAACGCTATTTTCAGAGATATGAAGCTTTCAAATACCCATGTTATTTTCAAAAAATGTGATACTACGGGAAAAAATAAAATTTTGTTCAGTCCATATATTTTGTCTTCAACTCCCGTGTGATGCCGAATAGTGATGCAGGTGTAAAATAAAACTGTTTTTTCTAAAGCCGTCATTTAATAAATTTCTATTAACCGTGTTTGTGTTCAATTCGCAGAACTCCATTTCATTTTTATTTTTTTATTTTAATGTAAATCATATTTAATAATGCTTTTATTAAGTTCTCCAAGTATTTTAGTTTTTTATCACTGTGACAGCTGTTTCGGCGTTGGAAGATATTTTAAAACTGTGGTTAGGTCACTTTGAGACGACTTATATATGTATGATTATATTTACCCCCACCCCAATTTCAATTTTTATGGTGCCTAAAATGATTTATTACAGGTGAAACCGATTTACTGAGAAGATAATTGTTATAATAGATTCTCTGTTCTCTGAGGTACTTACTGTCGAAATCTGTTTTCCCCACGTTAAATGGAGATGTTCTCTTATTTATTTTATAATCACTTGAATGCTATTGACTTATTTTAATATTTTATATTGTTTAGGTCTTGTGAACATACTGATAAGTGGGGAATAAAAAAAAATCATTACTTTATTAACTGATGTTATATAAGGATCATTCGTTCGTTTTTAATTTCCAATTGTTCTAGTAAATTTAATCTAAGAACCTTTCTTTCTATATGTAAGGGTTGCTGTTGTCGAGCGGGACGTGATTAAATAAACTTAAATAACCTAAATAAAACCGAAATAAAACTAAAATGCTCGCAGAATAATAACAATTTTTAATTTGATATACATTAAATTTAAAAAATTTAATGTAAATCAAATTTTAAAAATTTGTATATTTTTTCCTCAATGAACAGAATATTTCTCAATGAGATTTGCGACACTATCGCATCATATTTCGCTACAAATTATGAACAACACATAATTTTTAAATGTGAAAGTTTGTAGTTGATATTTTCCCGATGGGCGCTGTTATATGATATTACATAGCATACAAAAACAACAAAGCCTTTTGTCAACTACGGAAACGGAATGATTGTAAATAAACAAACACTTTTCTGCGACTGTGTTCATTTTACCCCTGCATACTAAAATAGCTTCCGGACATTTCAAATTTGGCCACTGATTTAAAGAAAATACGTGGAAAGCGATCGAACAACGGGCTTGACATAAGGAAAGGACGGTAGGACGGCTGAACCTTTCGACGCGGTTGCTTCACCAAGTACGGGTGAAAACGCTAGTCGAAGGTTGGGCGTCCGTCACTGGCATTTATTTAGCAGAGTGAGAAATTCTGTTTACATTATCCACCGGTATAGGATGATTGCTAAGGTTGCTATAACCAGGCTGTAGTGATGGGGAACTGCTTTTAT
This sequence comes from Halesus radiatus, assembly GCA_022606495.2. Taxonomy (NCBI): domain Eukaryota; kingdom Metazoa; phylum Arthropoda; class Insecta; order Trichoptera; family Limnephilidae; genus Halesus; species Halesus radiatus. The sequence goes on from JAHDVE020009393.1 coordinate 179,918, forward strand.
TACTAAAGGAATGAGAATATAAACTAAAAAGTATGAAGCGACCGAGAATAATTTTATGATGTTCGTCGCAGGTTAGTTGGCGACTGGCCCAACTTATTATCGCATGTTGTTGTTCCGGCAATTTATGTTATTGTCGCAATTGGTGCCTCTGCAGTTTTCCCCACAAGGTTATTTATCATCAATACAGATAATTCAGAGGTTATATTAATAATCAATAAGTGTATTTTGGGAGCCACCTCTGGGCTGAAGCTCCAAAATACCTGATAAACCTGCTTGATTTGCAAAGGAGAGCAGTCCGTCTGATTAACAACCCGTCGTTAACCTTATTTCAATGGAGCCTGCTCGAAGAAACTAGCAGTAATCATCCCCAGGGCACCGGTGCGCGTACACGAGCGGAACACCCGTTCACAGTTGATGTCGGCTTCATGAGAACGGGTCGTTTCTCGAACTTATTTTTGGGTAAGACGGCTTGCATGTGGAACGGGCTACCGGCATCTGTTTTTCCTCCTTCATATAACCCGGGCTTTTTCAAGACCCGAGACAACAAACGTACAAGAGTACAAACGAGAGCTGCGTATAAGTGATAAGCTCATAAAAAGGAATGATGTGTAAGTAATATACAGGAATAAACAAGAACGTTTTCTAAAAATTTGGTACTCTTGCAATCTGTAGTTCCCGATTTTACCACTAGGAGAAATACCTAAAGGCATATCGTTGATTGTTCCTTTCTAGCCTCTCCCTCTTTCTCATAAGCAATGTGTGTAACAGAGAGAGAGAGAGGTTAAAACAGAGTTCTCAGGGGCAGGACAAAATCATAGGTTTTTCCAAAATGTTATCATGAATGTTATAAATTCTAATCGTTTACCTGGAAAAATAAATGTACGATACTGATTTTTTAAAATGTGCGTCAACTATACAATCGATTAAAGCAGTGGTTCTGAAAATTTGTTTGTAATATATTATAGTGTCTCCAAATTGTAATTACTTTTATTCCAAAAGTGGAGCAGGGCTTTTATTATTACAGGAACATTTTATTTATTTATTAAGAACGGTTCATTTCTCAACCGAGTGCTTGAAAAGCTAATTTTGGCAGGACTTTAAATCTCCATTAGCTCCGTTCAGACTCCGCGAAGAGTGCGACGCATGACAAGTGCGAGCAAGCATCAAGAAATAGTAGAACATTAATGCAAAGCCCGAAATATTATTACGGTCTCAAGTTGGTTAAGTTTTCCCTTCCGACTGCAAAAAAATTGTTGGTAGGGAACTGCCTCGAATGCTAGGAGCGCGGTGTGTGCACTATCTCTCGAATGCCAAAGATACCACCTGTTAACATAGTTAACTATGAAACTGCTGTTCGGAGGTTTATCGTAAAAGGAATTTTGATTACCAATGCTGCTTGCTTGCTCATATGGTTAGGTAATGTGTTATTTTAATCAGCTCGTTAATTTTAAAATTGAATTTAGTTTCTACTTACTACCCGGCTTCGCCCGAGTTTCAATACACGTTTTTCTTATTGAAAGGTATGAACACATAATATGATGTGTTTCCTCATCTTTGACAGTTAAATCGATGTTTCAAAGGTTTATTGCTCATGATGGAAATGTGGATTTCGACTTTGATCTTCCATACTGAGAAAGCAGTGCAAATTTCATCACACCAGAGTTCATCGTTCAAAGCTTTGGCTGCGACAATCAGATTTCATATATTCATTGTTGTTATTGTGCTTATTTCGTAGAACTCAATTTAATTTAATTTTTATTTATTTATTAAATCAAATTTAATTATCTTATTATACGTTATATACGTTCTTTATTATTGTGACAACTGTTTCGGCGTTCAAAACCATTGTCAAGCTTTGATTAGGCCTCATTGAAACGACTTATTGAATTTTTATGATTTTTGAAATGAATTATTTATTTAACTTATTTAATTATTTATTATTTAATTATTTATTTAAAACAGAACACATAATTATAATATTAAAATAATATTTACAAAAAAACATTTTAAAAATTTAAATGACAATATACAATACAAAATTACAAATCAAATTTTACAAATTACGACATTAAAAATTGCACTTTACGTAACAATATTTCGAAACTTCCTTCATAAATGTCAAAATATTTTCCCCTTCTTTTTATTGACCGGTGTTTCTTGGAAGATCTTCATGGCTCTGTATAGTAATGAGTTTTGCGATTTTGTTTTTTTTTTCGAAAGAGAAGTCTTATTTAATTTTCGCGTCTGTGTTGACGTTCATTAAATTTTTCTCAAAATTTCAGAATTTTGTTGGCCGTTAAACATTTTAAAGAGAAAAACCATTACAATTAAGAATATAATTTTCCTAAAAGACAGTACGTTTAGATCCGTTAGTATATTTATTTAGTATTAATATTTTCGTTGAAACCGATTTACTTAGAAATTATTTGTGATAAATAATATGATTTATTGTGTAAGGTACTTACAGTTAACAGTTGGAATATGTTTTTCCAGTTTTTGAATATGTTGAGATATTTTAAGGAATTTGGTTGTTGACTTTTTGATTAAGACGAAAAAAATATTTAAGTTGTTTCAGATCACTCACTTTAAAAGCACTAAACTAAAGACGTGTGGAATGTATGTTACCTATGTAGGTAGCAATTATTGGCTTTCCAAAGTTCAATTTGCATCTCATACCCGTTATTTTAAACGCAATATCTCCGCTTCGCTAATATATAACAAACTTTCCGAATTCTACCTTCTTCCCTCAACGTGGTGAAAATTTATCCCCTCCTCTCTCCCCTTCCACCTACCCCTACCCTGTTCACATATGACGGTTATATTGTTTTATCATCAATAGAATTACCATGAAGGAACCTCGAGTTTAGTAAATAAACAATCAGCAAAACGTACTAACTTCGGAAATTTTTGACAAAAGTTTATTTACTGGTAGATTTGTCCCCCTTTGTGTGTGGGTGTGATTTAGCTTATCTTACGCTCCCAGCTGTCACTTATACACAAGTTCCAGACTTCAGTCGCTACGCAACCATCCTGGCGGGCGAGGCTTCGTCGCGCATTTTGGTCTGTGAAATTTATTCACAACATTATTTTCACAAATCGGAAAAAGTTTTCCAAGTTTTAAAATAAGTCATTATTCGTTTAAATTAGAATTACATCAATTACGTACTTATTGAAGTGTTGAACTGTGTTTGATAATACTCGTATTAATAATTGTGTTGACAGCAAATAATATTTTTGTGAAATACAATTTTTTTTAATTAAACGATAAAAATTGTGAAATGTGTCTTTAAAGTGGTCATCTAATGTGTTTAATTACTTTGATAAAGTGTTACGTAATTGTATTGTGATTGGAGTTAATAGTCGTATAAGGTTTTCGCATTTCTAGGTAAGAATTTATACATTTTAAATCACTTCCATTTTTGTAGAAATATTTGCTAGCATGTCATAAAACAGAAATATTTGTTAACATGTACCATAAAACATAAAACAGAAATATTTTTTAGCATATCATAAAACAGAAATATTTGTTAGCATATCGTAAGACAGAAATATTTGTTAGCATATCATAAAACAGAAATATTTGTTAGCATATCGTAAAACAGAAATATTTGTTAGCATATCATAAAACAGAAATATTTGTTAGCATATCGTAAAACAGAAATATTTGTTAGCATATCATAAATCAGAAATATTTGTTAGCATATCGTAAATCAGAAATATTTGTTTGCATATCATAAAACAGAAATATTTGTTAGCATATCGTAAAACAGAAATATTTTTTAGCATATCATAAAACAGAAATATTTGTTAGCATATCATAAAATATTAATAAAGGTATATAATTTTCAAAGGTTGCGCAGAAGACAATTAATTTGGTAGGACTTGTGAATGTGAAAAGTGATGAAATAAACGATTAGTAATTACTTATAAATAATTATGTGTGATTATATTAATTATTACACTACACCACTGTAAAATCTATTTATTAACGGCTGTAAAAATGTACATTTGCTTTATTTTTTTATATTTTATATATATATTCTGAGGATCAAGTGAAACTTAAAATAAAACCCTTTTGAAAAATATCTAGCTGAAAAATCACTGATCGCAAATAATGTTAATTGAATAAAAAATCATAGTAAAAAAGCACAAATAAAAAGTTTATATTTACAGGGTCCCCCACCCGGATGGGGATTTGTAGAGATTAATCCCTTACAAAAAAGTAATTAAAAGTAATGATGTGCCCATACTTATTTGTAATAAATAAGTATGGGCACATCATTTTAAAGAGCGCATCTTACAATGTATTTTGTCCACACCGATAGAATCGCGAGCGCGCTTCAAAATGCTTTGACCTAGTTATAATGGACCACTAAAACATCCGCCCGCAGTGCCCTCTGACCCTGCATTAGCCCCGTGATTCTGTACACGACTACACAAGCAGGAGTCCCTCTATTCTGATTTATCTGTAAAATAAGTTTTTTGTTTGGGTAGCTTTTGTTCTGTGCACGTCTGTATGTTTAAACGTTGTTTTTTAATTTTGGTAGATTGATAACGAGGATGCCACATATAAAAAATTATCTTATCAAATTTCGGGACGTTTTACATTCATATAATTACTTACACAAATACCTTCCGACTCCCAGTACAACTATTTACGATAGAAAGAATCTAATTAATTAATTTCGTTTACATTTTGTATAATTATTTTTTTTTATCAATTACGCACATATTTTTTTATCCTTCATTTACGGCAGCCAAAACTTCTACCACCATTCCCTAGTCAATACACCTATCCTAGTTTCTAGATCCCAGATCCCGAGTTTCGCCAGCCAGACTTTCATGGTGTTTTGTTTATTGAGGAAGCAAGTAATTTACCATCTCCGTAACTTGTTTTGAAAATCTTGAAGTAATTTTTTTTCTTAAAAAGTTAATTAAGTAGGTAGGTACCTTCCTAATTAAATAAAATAGTATTACCAGTGGCGTGTTGTCCATAAAGTTTGAAAAGCTCTGCCTACCCTAAGAAAAAAGAATATTTGTATATATTATTTTATTATTATTATTATTATATTATTTTATTAGAAACAAAACACTTCAACTGAAATGCTACGAACTTATCCGCCTAGTAGTACCCAGTGGCGTGCATTGCCCTATGACCAAAAGTAGGCTGTGACCAGTGCGGGTACGAATGCGCGTTGAATATTTGAAAATGGTGATTTTATTATCATTTACCTCTGGCTGTTGTGGCCAACTGAATAAATGAGCCAAGTTCCTTACCATATTCTTGGAAAAAATACATTTCCGTTTGAAATTTGTTACATTTTTTTTAATTTATCACTTTGGTGACGGCCTCCATGGCCGAGGGGTGAGGCTCTTGACTACGAATCCAAAGGTCGCGGGTTCGAATCCCCGCGTGCGCAAGTAAATTTTATTTAATTAATTTGTGCTGTTGAACAATTAATTCAATTAAAAATAACATATATTATATTTGCGCACGTTCCATACTGAAAGATACTCTCAGTATCGCCCTGGAGAAAGACCACCATTCAGAAATTAAATTAAATTATTCATAGATGTATTTCTGAGGAACACCTAAAATATGAACTCTTTGTTTATTATATTCACAGAGATATTGAAATAATTAGAGACATGTCAAATCAGTTGACAGCACCGGCCAGGAAGGGTTAGGGATTCCTCGGAGATTGTTGAATAGAGAGCGAAAAAAAACTAGCGAAGCGAGATCAAGGGAACAGAACGAATGTGGAATAATCACCAAACTAACTGTTAGTAATCCAATAGCGTTCTCCCGTAAATGGCACTAATTGTTCTACGCCTTAACTCCTCGGTAAAATTCAAACAAAAAGATACGTCAGAAATATGGTCGACTTTAGTCATTTATATAAACTTTGTTCACATTCAACAATTCCACACACGTCCAATAAAACTATATAATATAGAATTAAAATTACACTGTCTCTTTATACGCACCCATTATACACGAAAACAAATACTTTTATCATCTTTTTTAAAATCTTTTGAAAAAAAGCGTATACATCAAAGCATCAATTTTTTTATTGGATTACACTGATTATGACTTTATTATTCCAACCTCTTTACGTATTTAGGTGATTACGCCAATTTTTTTTGGATTACTCTGATTATAAAATTATTATACTAATCTATTTAGGTATTTACATGGACAGATAAGAGAAATAAATCATTTTTTTCTCTACATTAGATATTATTCCTTACCCTCTGGCCCTGGCTCCGTTATCGCAGTGAAACCTATATATCATGTACCTACTCTTTTACGGATCTGATACGTTTTTAAAAAAAACTTAAAACGCACGCGTTTTTTGTTGGAATGTAGTTTACGGGTGAGAATGGCGCAGCCGAGACGGGGCTAAAGTTTGATGAATTTTTTTTTTTATCTAGATATTTAGTTGAGATTTTTAGAACATTTCGACCCTTATTTGGAGCGATAGCACGCAGACCATCCTCAAATATTTTTTCTTCTGTATTTATAGCACAAAGAACACTTATGTTTTCTAAATTAATTGATAAACTAAAGTTCTTAAAAACTTAAGACAAGATTTTTGTGCATAGCGCAAAGGGTAACAATTATTTTATAAACAATAATTATTAGCCTGAAACACTCATCCAAATTGAAAAAAACCTTTCCGAGCAAAGATAAATGTCGCCGACAGGACTCGAACCTGCACCCTTCTGATTGCCGGTCAGATGCTCTACCGTTGAGTTACGTCGGCTTATCGCAAACTCGCCAAGTTAATCAATATACTAGTGTTTCATTAAATAATTACTGTTTTTTATTATATTTCACCTGTAAACAACCAACTTTATTAGTATGAGAAGGCTTGTAACGGCTAAATCCCTCAATAGATGGCGTCGAGACAAATTATGTCTACATTTTATTGGTGAAAATTGCTATGACTTGTCAAATATTTATTAATTGATAAACTAAAGTTCTTTTTAAAACTTAAGAAAAGATTTTTGTGCATAGTGCAAAGGGTAACAATTATTATTTTTATAAACAATAATTATTAATCTAAAACACTCATCCAAATTGAAAAAACCTTCCGAGCAAAGATAAATGTCGCCGGCAGGACTCGAACCCGCACCCTTCTAATGTCCGGTTAGATGCTCTACCGTTGAGCTACGTCGGCTTATCGCAAACCGCCAAGTTAATCAATATATACTAGTGTTCCATTTAATAATTACTGTTTTTTATTATATTTTCACCTGTAAACAACCAACTTTATTAGTATGAGAGAGGCTTGTAACGGCTAAATCCCTCAAATAGAACTTAACTTGGCGGGTTTGCGATAAGCCGACGTAGCTCAACGGTAGAGCATCTAACCGGACATTAGAAGGGTGCGGGTTCGAGTCCTGCCGGCGACATTTATCTTTGCTCGGAAGGTTTTTTCAATTTGGATGAGTGTTTTAGATTAATAATTATTGTTTATAAAAATAATAATTGTTACTTATGTTTTCCTTTATTTTCATGCAAATGCAGCCTTTATTGATTCGGGTAATATCTAAACGAAAAACACATATCCTTCAATAAATGCAAACTCACTTCGTGGCACTATTTTCAAATAAATGTTTAACGGATATTTTGTTTAAACCACTGCTTTAATAAATAAGTATCTACGTGTTTCAAAACTAGTGGTTTCTTCATCAGGGTGCAGTTTTTACTGAAAATGGCAATTAAGCATAGATAAAATAATAACAGTAAGTTGTGGGAGAAGGTAATTAATTAGGTATAAATTTAAAAATAAATACATGTAATAAACAAAATTATCATAAAATAATTGTTACTATACTCTTATAAAAAAAACTAAAAACTCAAACAAAATCAAGGAACAACCAATGCATCTAAAACAATAATTATTCTGAATAAAGGTACTAATGTGAAAATAAATTTAGGAGAAGGCTATTTAAAAAAAACAGTTGTTCATAACATTTAATTGACTATTGACTCTTTTTTTAAATTACAATTTTTTTTTATTGTAAACCCATTGCATTTCTGTATTGCATGTAAAAAATTTACACCTTTATTTATGTCAAAAGAATGATTTGTTTTCTAAATGCGATTTCCTATATAAAGAAACTCGTAGTTTCCCACTATTAATTATTACATGCAAGCGCTTCAAATGATGATTTCAATGCGAATTTCTGCCAGGTATGTCTGAGTTGGTAGGTCGTGAAACCGGTTGGCTTAAATCAAGATCAACCCTATAATCTTACATTATTGACGCCCTGCCTCCCACATAGTTCTGTTTACAGTGTGGAGCTAGAACAAAGTTAAAAATATCAATTATTTGAAATGTAATTGATTAGGTCATAATTATTTAAGTGTTCGTATTTGTGATTTTCAACAATCCTGGGAATGTTTTAAAAAGTCCGACTACCATCAATATAAGCGAAAGATGTTGCTTGTGCAGTGATTGGGGACATTAGATAGCAGGGGAATTGAATCCACAACGAGAGAGTGGAAACCCGACGTATTTGTCAACCATATCACTAACCGGTCATATCTTCCAAAAAGTTGCCATTTTCCGAAAAATAAGGTTTCACCGGGTTTTTATCAGCATTTAGTTAATACGGGATCCGGAAAATTCATCGCAGAAAATTCTTTGCGGAACATCCACCGCGGGGAAAAATATAATTTGCCGTTATTATTCGGAAGCCTAATTTAGGTTATTGTTAAATTAGGTTAAGTTAGGTTGGGCTACAATTTTTATTAACAAACTTGTTGCTATTAATGAAATACAAACAGTCCTTACCACCATTCCGACATTTAATTTTATTTATTGTGTGCTTTGAACTTTCCGCGGTAAAGTGTTGGCGGTTGGTTCCTAGAATCAGTTACTATATATTAAATCGGCTCTTCTTTTTAAATTCACCAGGCACTCATGTTTCCCAAAATGAATCAGATTCAGTGGGATGACAAAAAAGTATACACGTATGTAGCCGAGTGTTCTTAATGTTGGTGTTCAATAAATACTTAAAAAAACCCTAGACTTAAGAACGTAATTGTTTGTAGAACGTGATTGCACATTACGGTTCAAATGGCTATCCGATATTTTCCATTATTTTATGAAACACAATATCATTGTAAACTGAACAATAGAATTAGTAAATACTCGTTCATCCCTAAAATAAAATATATTTGAAAGCATCCAAAGCCCTGAATATGAAATTGTTGATTGTAAATATCTAATTAAATATTTATTTTAACAATACAACTCAGTAAGAGCTCATCAGTTCATTTAAGCGAAAATACTGTAGGGTAGAATGTAATCCTCCGTAATAATAAGCTATTTATTTTGGAATTGAGTTTATTGGCTAATTATTATCAGTTTAAAGGGTAAAATGAAAATTACATTTATTATTAAAACTCAATTATTTATATAAATAGACCATCATTCGGCTTAAGCACTATTCGCCTGCGGGAAGAAGAGACAGCTGTTAAAAATAATAAAAATAATAATAATTTTTCTACGATACTCAACTTTGATCATCATGTTCTTCCCATTTTTCTAGACGAATGAGTGTTCTCTTCATCACCATTGAAATTCCGATACCAGAAAGAAATTATTTCAATATATGTCGAAAAATAGTGGGTGGTTATACTCAGTGGCGGTTCACGCCATATCCCGGTGGAAGTTCAATCGAATATTAATAAAGGGAAAAAATTACCCACGGTTTGATAAAATGTAGTTAGAATTTCCCCAGAATGCTAATGAAACCAGAAAAAATTGCCTCGAGTTGTTATGCATGTTTTTTCCAGCCCAAAATCCCCTAGATATATGAGAAAATCCTGTGGTGGTCTTTTTCAAATATTATTAATTTTTATCATATCACGACAACACCGATTAAATTTTATCACAACCTGGCAACGGGATAAAATTTGCGGCTTCATTAAAAACTAAAAAAATATATTATTGGTACGAAAATCACGTAAAAGATGTTCGTTTTTTTATATACTTGCCAATGATAGAAAATTCTAGAAATATAAATGGCTTATTCTAATAACAACTTAAAACACGATTATCACAGAAGAAAAAAATGTTATGATTCTTCCAAGTACTATTACGTACAAATTTGAGATTAATAAATTCCTCAGTCCCTTGCGTACCCGGGATGCTTGCGAATTCCCAAGGTTCGCTCGTCTCCCGTTGTAGTACTGTAGTATGTTTTGTACGAACTGTTTCTCAAGACAGAAAGTCCTATACGTGCGGAATTCATAACGCACGTATGGGATTCATTTCGGACTCGCTCTTGGGCAGTATTAGCGGACGGGTGAAT